>CM029654.1:30363559-30592688 GCA_017311315.1 Dendrocalamus latiflorus | reverse complement strand
GTTCCATCTCCATTACAACACCAGTCGGTTCCACCACCGGATACTGCACCGGTGCTATCTCCACTGGTCATACTCTCGCCAGAGCAACTTGCACTGGTGCCATCTCCATTACAAGACCAGTCGGTTCCACCACCGGATACTGCACCGGTGCTATCTCCACGGGTCCTATTCTCGCCAGAGCAACTTGCACCGCTGCTGCCGACTGCCGTTAAGTCGACCTATAGCCGAAGCAGCAAGGGCAAAGCAAAGAAGACCAATGATGATATTTCGTACCTACCTTTGGCCCGCAAATTCGTGCTTGGTCAGCCGTTGCTCGAGGAAAAATACCTCGAAAAGCTACCATATAGTTGCACGCAATTGCACATGTGGTATATGCAGCAGTCCAATAAGCTAGAGGGAGAATGGACCTCAAGTATCACTGTCAAATTCACGTCGGATATTTACACCACAATCTTCAAGAGTGTATGTTCGTGGTCGCCTTTGAGGATTTATTCGATCTGTTCACGTTCAACGCTCTTGACGTCTCAATCCTTCGATGCTGGACGCTGTAAGTGTGTACAATCACAGTCTCCGTTAATGTCATACCGATAAATGCCATATCTAATTTTTTTGCTTTCGTGTGTATATATATAGACACATGCTGATTAAAGCTAGATCATCCAACTTATCAGTTGGTTTCTTCGACCCACAATTGGTCGCCAAGCAAACCATTGACCAGGATACACCCCTCGTCGAGAGGTACATTGCAGCAGGACTGCTGGGTTGCGTCAAGAAGGATTATGTACTTATGCCCTTCCTTCAAAACTTTCATTGGATTTTAGTAGTAATTGTACCAAAATGGAACAAGGTATTTTACCTTGATTCCCTAAGTAAGAATAAAATGGACTTCACAGTTCTCAGCCAAGTAATCGATAGGTAAGCACATATTCCCCATACATATCTACATTGTACTTTCTTTCCTTCCGAATGATTAAGGTTAACTTTTTCGAATTACGTAGGGCGTTTGCCACCTACATTGAAAAGGGAGGTGATTCGAAGCGCAGGGCCAAAGGCTTGCTGACACATGTTCGAGATTTTAAGGTATTCGCTATTTCACATTAATTAATCCTATGCAACAGTTGGTACTAATGCCTCTTGAACTAACACATTCCATTTTTTGCAGTGTCACCAGCAGGAGCCGGGCAACACATGTGGATACTACGTTTGCCAACATATGGAACTACTCCTCGATTCCTCGAGGCTCACTAATCGCAAGGTTTGTCACTCTTCTCATAATTACTTCATACTTAACACGTTACATATATACGCACATTGATATTCCTATCGACAGGTTGCGTCCATCCCGTCAACTGCATTGAAATAGCCTGTTCTTGGAGGGATTCGAGGAGAGTTGGCGTACTTTTTGCTGACTCAAGTCATAACGCCAGGAGGACGATTCTACTGCGCACCATGATTTCTTATTGATCTTATCACTAAGTGCAAATGCAGTGCACATCTTTTGTAAATGAGATGTGTTAATGGACATTTCATTTCAATTCAATTAATCGATTTGCGAAATGGATGCATGCTTTATGTTTGTGAAATGAAGTGCGATGTCAATGTGATGTTTTATGTCTGTGAAATGTATCTGAAAGGAAATGAGATGTGTGAATTGTATGTTTTTTGTCTGTGATTATCTGCTTGTTTCAGAGGGCATGGCTAGCATTTCCTGAGGCTAGCTATAAACAGAAATAGATTCTGCTGGGGTGGAGGAGTATCACAGACGGTTTTTTATTAAAAACCGTCTGTGATTATGCGATATCACAGATGGTTTTTTATTAAAAACCGTCTGTGATTATGCGATATCACAGACGGTTTTTTATTAAAAACCGTCTGTGATTATGCGATATCACAGACGGTTTTTATTAAAAAACCGTCTGTGATATCGGATAATCACAGACGGTTTTTAATAAAAAACCGTCTGTGATATCGCATAATCACAGACGGTTCGAAAACCGTCTGTGATAACTTGGATTATCACTGACCCATAATTTCAGACGGTTCAGAAAACCGTCTGTGATGACGTTTCTGAACCGTCTGTAATGTGGATTTCTGTAGTAGTGTTAGCGTCTGCAAGCGGTGCATTAATCAATTATCGAAACTGTGGTTCCTAGTTCTAGTGTTCTACTTCAAACTAAATAAGATTCACTCCTGCGTACGGCTACTATTTGCACACAAAATTGTCAAAAGTGAAATTCTGCAATTAATATAGGAGTTTGCATTTAAGTGATCGATGGGTTGACATGATTTTAATTTGTTCTACTGAGATTGGATGCAAAAGTTGTAGAATATTCGCATTCGACCGAGTTAAGTACGTAGCAATTCAAATTTGTATTTGTTATGACAATCGATTCATATTCATATTTAAGAATGTTTGAATTCATATTCATATTCATTTTAAAAATATGAATTCATATTCGTATTTAAGACTATTCAATTCGTATTCAATCTATTTCCATCCTGACGAGGATAGAATAATCCTCAAATTATTACGTCATTGTATCCTTCGGATATATCCCTTATTGACAAGGGAGAAGATTCATGAGGTAGTCGTAAGTTCTCCTTCAGCTACTCCATGGTTGTAAGCTCTTCTACGACTATGAAGTCGTAAGTCCTTCTATGACTACTCCATGGTCATAAGCTCTTCCACAACCATAAAGTCATAAGTCCTTCTACGACTATTCTACGGTCGTAGGCTTTTCTACGACCATATAGTCGTAAGCAGTCCTACGATTACCTAGTGATCATAGACTACCGTGCGGTTTCTATATCCCCCAATCGACTTGCCAAGCGATGTCTTACTAAATCATGGGAGCGCCTGACAAGGCAGTTAGAACGTGCGCTTATCCAATAAACGCACACAATCTCTTTGATAACAACCGCTGCACGACAAACAGCCATCATGTCTCACTGACAATAACCTCCGCCAAATGGTTAGCTCCTGAAGCGTTCAGATGCCTTCTTGCGACGAATAATCGCCATTGTTTCATCAAGTATTTAATGCTTGGCACCAGAGAAGAGGAGCAAGCGAAGCTAGATGAGAGATAGTGCAGACTCTTTTTCGTATTATAGAATTGTAATCATTTCCTTTGATTAATAATCACACAAGATGTAGGGTTATTATTCTCCTAGGAGAAGGCTCGAACCTGGATAAAAGTTCTCGTGTCCCTCTTCCGCAAGATCATAACTTAGTCTTCTAAGAGAATCCCTGAATCCAATCAAATCATACGTAAGATCAGTATTAAAATACCGACAGTTGATGCCATTCATGGGGATTCTTCTTCTAAGACTCCGGTAATTTCCTCATCGACAAGTTTCTCTTTTTCCTCCTAATTCCCTCATGGCAGATGAATGGAACGAGGAGAACTAGTTCGACTTGGCCGACTACACGGATATCAACATGAAGGCCTGCTACGACTATGAGCAGACCATGCTTACTTCTAATGACGAGTTTGTTCTTGGAGATCCATCTAATGATCCCAGGGACCACGTAGAGTCCTCCCCCGCAACAGCACATCCAACGGAGGACTCACTTCCCCCAAGTGGCACGGGTCAACCTGACCATGATGAGGACTCACAATGTGATATTGGGCCCGTCCCCAAGCGTTTGAGCTCCACGATGACATTCCGAGTAGTTTCAGCGAGCCCTAGAATCTGCCAATCTGGGAATCCATCGCCAGCTGGTGGTAGTGACTCTCCGGTCGAATCTGCGAAGTGGATGGGTGGGCACTCTCCATGTTCACCCACATATTCGCAGGGAACAATCCGTCCGGGGGCAGTTATAACCCGAAATTGCCCTACCTGCCTGGGTTTACTCTAGGCCATGAGGCAATCTCACTTGACGATTCTTCAAACAAGGGGACCTCCCCCAGAAGTGAAAATTCTAGACAGGAGGTCTTTGCCCTGCCTGCAGATCCTTATCACCCTCTCGAAGGGAGGCCTGAGGATGCTTCCCACCAATCACACTCTTTCGCCTCTCGTGAGGATGGTGAGGAGACCTCCAGTGATGAGCCAAATCAATATTCTGATGAGCGTGGGAGAAATCCTAGAAATAATTGCTCTCCTATAAGGCAGCCCTAGCCGACATCAGGGATTAATGATCCCGAGCCCGCTTGAAGAAGGCAATTGGCTACCTAGAAGTCTTTGCCTGGGTGAGTCCAGTACCAGTCTGAAGAGGCTCGAGAGCTTCAACGAATCAGTAATTTGCTTGAGAACCCAACTCAGGAGCTTGCTCAGGCACCAAGCTACAACCACTTCGCTGAAGGGATTGCGCAAAGACTCTGTAATCTAATGGTCAAACTCGAGCACACTTGTTGACGTAACTATGAGAATCGACAAGGTATGACCGCATCTAGTCGATCACAAAACTCGCCTAGTTGGGTTCGGCATGATGATAGGGCGCGTTGGACTCCCGATCGCAATACAACTTGGAGGAGAATACCTCGAATGGCTCGAGATCGATAATTTGATGTTCGGTCACCGCTTCAAGCAAGGAACCTGCAGCAACAGATAGAGTACGAGGAGTACTACCCTTGTGTGGATGAGGCCTATTACAGGTCAGGTCCACCGATCGTCGGACATCACCGAGTATGGTCGCCTGACGATGTCAACTACTTTTTCCTGCAAAGGAGTCATCAAGAAATCGTTTCCAGATGCCAGGCATTCCTGCCCAAACTTTGAGCAGTGTGCTAGCCACTTTGGTTTCGACTGGTGAATATGGAGAAATTTGATGGGTCCTAGAATCCCATCGAGTTCCTCTAGATTTACACGAGTGCAGCTCAGGCAGTAAGAGGAGGTGAGCGTGTCATGGCAAACTATCTTCCGACGGTGCTCGAAGAATCTACTCGGTCTTGGTTGCTCAACCAACCGTTCGAGTCGATCTACTCATAACAACAACTCTATGACCTTTTGATGGCTAACTTTTAGGGTACATACAATCGCCCTGGAAAGGAGGATGACCTGCATCGAATGAGCCAAGGCAGCAATGAGACCTTACAGTAGTTCATCCGACACTTTAGGCGTGTTCGTAACTTGATTCCGGAGGTCTCTGACACTTCTGTCATGAGGACATTCAAGCAGGGTGTACACAACAGGAGGTTCACAGAGGACATCACTTTGAATCCTCCGATCCCGTCGCTGAGCTCTTTGAGATGGCAGACCGCTATGCGACTGCTGTCGAAGTAGTCAAATGGACTAAGTCTATAGACTAGGTTAGTCGATGTTCCAAAGAGCAGGGTGAAGGCAATGGGGGGACAACAAGCCTAGATTGTGCCCTCTTCACAAGAAAGAGGGGCACGATCTTCACAATTGTCGAGTTTTTCAGCAGAAACTTGAGAATTATTATTCTAGCAAGGGCCTGGTCCCAACAATCAATGAGCTGGGACAATTGAGTGGTCAAAAGAAGTTAGACAAGGACAATGACATGCCTTTCTAGGATTTGAAGCACACCATCGAACATATCTAGGGTGGATCATCGACGTACGAATCCAAGCGACAGTATAAGGCTGTCAAGCGAGAGATAAATTCTATCAACCCTCCCCTTGTCAATTATCGTCCTAAGTGGTCAAAAGTCACTATTACTTTCGAGAATAGTGACTGTCTGATCTCTTCGACTCAACCCAGTCTGTTTCAAATAGTGGTCGAGCCCACCATTAACAACTGTAGAGTGTATTGCGTGTTGATTGATGGTGGCAGTTCTTTAAATATTTTATTTGTTAGTGCTTTGGATGAGATGCAAGTCTCTCATACCAGAATAAAGCCAATATGATATTTATTTCATGGAATCGTACTAGAATCTTTGGCCAAGTCTCTCTACCAGTCACATTTGGGTCTCCTAATAATTTCAGGATAGAGAGAATCTCCTTTAATGTGGTCGACTTCAACACGGCGTACAACGCCATACTCAGACGATCAACTCTGGCTCACTTTCTAATTGTCACTCACTATGCGTATCAATGTCTTACGATGCCAGGTCCCAAGGGAGTCGTCACAGTTTGCTGTGATAGAAAAATGGTGCTAACATGCAACTATAAGTCCCTCGAGTTGGTCAGATAGCTACCAACTCGAGAAGCCACCAAGATGAAGTCAAGGAGATTCACCTGGACCCAACGGAGCTTTCCAAGACCAGTCGCATCGGGTTCACCTCTGACCCCACATAGGAAGACGCCCTCATCGTCTTCCTCCAGCCAAACACAGATGTGTTCGCGTGGCAACCATCCAACATGCCTGGAGTCTCCAGGGAGGTGATCGAGCATAGTCTAGCCCTTCAGCCTAACAAGAAGCCCATAAAACAGAAATTATAGAGATTTCAACTAGATCAACGGGAAGCTATCAAGTCAGAATTGGACAATCTACTAAAAGCAGGCTTTATAAGAGAGTCGATCACTCAGAGTGGTTGGCTAACCCTGTAATGGTTACGAATTCTAATGGTAAGTGATGCATGTGTACATACTATACTGATTTGAATAAAGTTTATCCAAAAGATGATTTTTTGCTTCCTCGTATTGATCAATTAGTTGATTTTACTGCTGGTTGTGAAATGTTAAGTTTTCTAGATGCATACTTTAGTTATTACCATATCAATATGTCTTTAGAAAATGAAAAGAAAACCGTGTTTATCATGCTATTTGGAGTATTTTGCTATGTCAAGATGCCATTCGGCTTGAAAAATGTTGGTTTGATTTTTCAGTTTTTGATGCAATTGACCTTTATACATCAAATGGGCCAAAATTTGGAAACCTATATTGATTATCTGGTCGTAAAGAGCATCGAATGACTTAATCATATTTCAGACCTGCAGGAGACCTTTGATAATCTTAGAAAGCATCGCTTGAAAATCAACCCTAAGAAGTGTGTGTTTGGAGTCTCCTCAGGAAGATTACTTGGATTTCTTGTTTTGGCGAGTGGTATTGAAGCAAATCCTAAGAAAATCAAGGCCATCGAACAGATGCGCCCTCCGACAGTGAAGAAAAAAGTCCAGAAACTCACCGGGTGCATAGCGGCTCTAAGTCATTTCATCGCACAACTGGGAGAGAAAGACCTTCCTTTCTTTAAGCTTCTCAGGAAACACGAAAGTTTTGAGTGGTCGAAAGAGGCCGATGATGCTTTTGAGGATGTCAAGAGATATCTTAAGAGTGCTCCTATCCTAGCTTCTCCAAAACCAGTTGAGACACTCTTAGTGTATCTATTTGCCATGTCACAGATAGTAAGTGTTGTACTGGTCGTAGAGCATGAGGGCGTTCAGTGACCAGTATACTATATAGCTGAAGTTTTATACGGTCCTAAGGATCACTACCCTTAGGTCCAAAAACTTATCTATGCCCTCCTCATGTCTTTGAGTTAGTTGAAGCAGTATTTTCAGGCGCACAAGATCCTCCAGAATAAGGAAACAGCGGGGCACATGGCAAAATGGTCAGTAGAACTTAGGGAGTTTGACCTCTCCCAAATAGCCATTAAATCTAGATCTTGGCAGACTTTGTCACCGAATGGACACATCATGAACCTGTTTAGGATCCCCAACAGTACGATTTCCACAGCTAGTGGACGATGTACTTCGATGGGTTGCTTACATTAAGTGGCTCAGGGGCTAGTGTGGTCCTAGAATCTTCTATGGGAGAGACATTAAAGTTTGTCATCCAATTGCTCTTTTCAGCTATTAACAATGTGACTGAGTATGAAGGTTTGTTGGCTAGCATACAAGCCGCTAAAGCGCTCGGGATTCGCCGACTACTCGTGAGTGGAGACTCTTAACTTGTTGTGAATCAGGTCAAAAAAGAGTATCAATGCTCGAGTATGACCATGTCTCAGTACTTGTCGGAAGTACGGAAGCTTGAAAAGCACTTCTTCTATTTTGACTTACAGTATGTCCCAGGAAAGAATAACTGTGTCACAGACTAGTTGGCTCGAATAGCTTCCTCTCAATCACAAGTACTGCCAGGAGTCTTCTTGGAGCAGCTCTAGAAGTCTTCTCTAGTTGAAGCACCGGAGATAACTCCTAATGCGACAACCTCTCTAGATTACAAAGAGACTTGGATGGCTCCCATCTATGACTACCTTTAGAAGGGTTCAATATTCGAATGCTCCTTCCCAGTAGATAGGGAGAGGGATGTACTGTCCACGGCCCTGGGAAACAAGGAGCACTTAGGTCGCATGCAAGGCCTAGGGGTTTACGTATCTTGGAGGCACAAATTCCCAAATGACTCCGAGTCATATAGGAGTAGGAAGAAATCCAAGGCCGAGTGTGAGCAATGTACGAAATAGGACTTTGATGCAAAACTTGAGGAGATAACTACTTCACTTCGAGGAGAGATAGATGCATTGAGGGAAGAACTGAGAGAAGGTCGCAATCACTCGCCAGTCCCCCTCAACATCGAAGTAGTTATGCATCCGTGCCACTTTCTAAACATAGCGATGCCCACTTACCTATCGACAACATCTAGGTAATGTACATCTTTAGAATACTACATAGCTAGACCTGGTGGATACCCTAGCTCATCGTGTATCGTTATGTAGGAGGCCACGTCGTGCATCCTCAAAGTCAAGCTTGTTGGCTCCATTCCCGTTGACACTGGGTGGGGATGGGTGTATCATGCCTGCCAGGGACGTTGGTGCACAGTGTCCAACTAGGGACCAGTTTCACGAAGGTCAAGGTAGACAGGATTAATGATGTTTTTAGGGCTATCCCACTAGAGAGGCCCCCAAACGGAGAAATCAAGACACTAGGGGATACCGTCCACGCATTTGTCTAGTAGCTCAAGAGGGACATCACCCTAGATCCTTCCATGCCATGATCTCCACACGACCATGCCAGTCAAATAGAACCCTCTATCACTCTACCTTAAGCTCTGCTTCAGAAGGCCACCGCATTGGCTCCCGTAGAGATGACGCCGAAGATGTATCGCAAGTGAGACGCTAAGGCCCAACCAAAAAAGACTAAGCCACCTCTCGAATCTGGAAGTACCAACTCAGAGTGTTGTTAGTCCCTGAGTCACAATTACCTAGCCTTGAACTGGTTTGTAGGGTTTTGCATACTTGGTACTATAGAGGTCCAATAGGAAGCCAACTAGCAAAGTGGATTCAACGTGAGATACACGAATGAGCATTTCCTCCATGACTTGGGCTACTTCGTCGTGACCTTCGAAGACATATTCTTACTATTCAATCTTGACAAACTCGATGCTTCACTTCTACGATGCCAGACGCTGTAAGTGTACTGTATAATGAAGTTCTACATTCATGTAATGCCGATAAATGTCATAACTCATTGCTTTTGTATAGATCCATGATCCCACAAGTCCGACGACAGCGACAACCAGTGGGTTTCCTTGACCCACACTTGGTCTCTTAACAATCCATCAATGAAAACACATCCTTCATCCAAGATTACATAATGACGGGATTGCTTGCTCATAGTGATAAGTACTACATCCTGATATCCTTCAACCAGGGGTAAGTGCTTCACTAGTTGCCATATAAGTTTCATTTGTACTTTGTATGCAATATGAACTTAGGATTAATTACTATGGTGATAGACATGACTAGGTCTCACTAGATTTTGATTGTGATTGTACTAAAGTGGAGCAAGGTAATATACCTTGATTCCCTACTTATGAGCAACCACGACTTCACCCATGTGCAACAAGCAATTGACAGGTAAACTCATTTCCTCCAAACATAACTCTATTGTAGTCTTCCCTTCATTTGCAATGGCCGAGGCTAACTTCAGTGCTTACATTGCCCGGGGATTTCCGGTACCACACTGCGACACAGGACATGATTTTCAGTACCCGCTATAACACAACAATCCTGCTATATCACACTTCGTAATAACTATGTATATAATTCTATTTTTGTAGTGTCACCAGTAGCTACAGAGCAATGTATATGGATTCTATGTTTGCCTCCATATGCAGGAAATCATGGATGCTAAGACGAATGGTCCAGACGAAAGTACATTAGATATTGACAAATATGCCGAAGTTCGAGAACAGCTCTCCGAATTCAGGATGGCGGAGGTCATAAACAAGAATGGAGAGTTCTACTCTGGTGATGATGATTAGATGTTCAAATATTTGATACAATTGTAATCACTTAATTGTGCTTAATCAAATAATTCATTCAATTGTACTTCATTTAGTTGTTTAATTCATTTGTAAGATCTGTGTAATAATTATTGTGTGCTATATATGTGATCTGTTTGCTTGTTTTCAAAGGGCATGGCTAGCATTTCCTGAGGCTAGCCTAAAATAGAAAATAATTTAGCATATTAGCATTTCCTGTGCTATATCACAAACGGTTTTTTATATTAGCCATCTATGATATGTAAGATATCATAGACAGTTTGTAGTATTAGCCATCTGTGATATGTCAGATATCACATACAGCAATGTTTAAGAACCGTCTATGATATCTTTTATATCATATACGGTTTTTAGTATTAGCCATCTGTGATATGTCAGACATCACAGACAGCTATGTTTAAGAAAAGTTTGTGATATCTAATATATCATAGATGGTTTTATTGAAAAACCATCTGGATTGTAATTTATCATAAACGGTTTGAGAGCCGTCTATGATAACCACTTGTTATCGCAGACACATAAATTTAGATGGTTGAGAAATCGTCTGTGATGATAGTTTTGAACCGTCTATGATGTCCCTTTCTGTAGTAGTGTACTCCACATAACCATTAGGGGTTGTTCAATTTGACTTCGGCTCGTGACTTTCGGCTTCTGACTATTAACCTTTTGCTAAAATTATGCTATAGCGGCTATTAGTTTTTCTAAGTCACTCAATTAAAGAAAAATAAAAAATATCATTATATCTCTATAGACAATGGAAATAAAAAAGCAAAAAAGTCAAAAGAAATTAAAAACCCAAAATTAAGAAATCATTTTTGAAAGTCACAAGCTAGAAGACCAAGCCCCGCTCAGTTGGGCTGAAAAATAGTGGCTTATGGCTGAAATTGCACTGTAGCTGGCTGAAATTACACTGTAGCTGAAGGTGGCTTATTTGGCGTAATTAAATTTAAAAATAGAAAAAATATGTTAGCTTATCACAGACAACGCAGATGAATACAAGAAAAAAAGAACTTGCAAAAAAGCTCAAAAGAAAGCCAAAAGTTCAGAAAAAAGAAGAAATTTATGAATAGTGAAAAATAAGCCAGAAACTAGAAGCTCAAGACGAAATGAGCCGGACCCGGGGTCTAAGGCGCCATCGCATCGGATAGTTGGCCAGGATGTAGTGGAGAGAGGGGGCAGGAAGCTTAGCAAGGTAGATTTCAACTTTCTTACCTTTAAAAGGTCGTCAGTTGCCCTGTTACTTCCCGAGGAAGGTTTCAACTTTCTTACCTATAAAAAATACACTGGTGCATTGTTCTCATCCTTTAACTTGGAATGAAGTCTAAATCATAGCCCCTCTTCCTCTTCTGGACCGGATGCACTCCCTCACCTCTGCTCTCTCGCTGCAGTTGCTATGGGAGTGCCTTATTTCTACAAGTGGCTCGTGGGCAAGTACCCAAGCATCGTCTCTCCCGCAAAGGAGGAACAGGCCATTGACCATCACAGCAGCAAGGACAGCCCTCATGGAATCATCTACAACAACCTCTATCTCGACATGAATGTCATCATCCATCCTTGCTTCCACCCGGATGACCAACTGGTAATACATCTTTTCTACTCCTAGAAGTAGTTACTCCTTATAGCGTATCTACTTGCGTAAAGAATTTTTGGCATATACAACGTTGTTGCAACCGGTATTTACAAAAATGGCAGTACGCATGTTGTATTAGCAACAATATCTTTTTGCCACCTGGCCACCAGGTGGCGACGCTGTGAAAGCGACACGTGGCACCTTGAGCCCAGCCACCGGGAGGCAGGCCACCTAGTGCCCGGCTCTACGTGATTAGCACCGCATGTAATTAGTTTAATTAGAAAATTTAATAAGCACTGCTCATAGAATTTTGTAAATATAGCAATTGAGCACAAAAACTTATGGAATTTTTTGTGGAGCTTCCAGATGCAGTGTAGTTCGTTGTATAATTTTCTTGTAATTTTTCTGTTATGAATTTTGCTCAAATATTCATTTACATAAAATATTTCTAGGAACTTTTTAATATAGGAAATGAGATGAAAAATTATAGCAGTGAACTTAATGGTGCAATTTTTTTATTCAATTATGCAAGGAGTACATGGAGCTTAGATTAGTTCATTACAAAAGATGTTACATAACCTTAGGCATATCTTATAGGCTTCGCCAAATCATGACATTATACATACACAATGTCTACTGCTGGGTACAAAAGGAGGGAGGGAGAAAGAATGAGTGGTTGCAACCCAAAAACTGCCTAACATGCACTGCGGACTAGAGTTACCTACAACTAAGTACTACTACTCCCCCTAGGGTAGTACCCTCTGCAAGTAGAGCAGTTCACCAGGGAGCGGGAGCTACTGCGACTGGCACCCGGTTACCTAGAGTTGGAGTGAGAACAAGAGCGTGAACGATGAGGGCCTCGGTTGGAACCCTGATGTTTGTGATGGGCGGTGGGCATATGATCTTATGAGCCATAAGCCTAGTGCGGGGTCCCGGGTAAAATGTCGGTGCTGCTCCATGGGCGATTGGAGTGGGCAGAGGTAGAAGATGGGTAGCCAATGCTGGTGCTGCAGGTGGTGCTACTCACACTAGTACCGGAGCTAAAACTCGCTCTGGGGATGATGGAGTATAGTCTGTTGCAACTCGACGGTGCTCTAACTCAGTCTCTGCTGCAATTCGCTCTCGCTCAAAGAAAGTGAGAGTGATCTCCACCCTGGCCAGCTAAGCCTACAGGACATTCGAGTGCTGGTAACTAGAAGTCAGCGACATCCGGAGCTAACCTATCTCCTGCAGAGCTTGGAAGTAGGAGTTCGCCAGGACCTACGTAAGCTATACCTGGTGGGAAAGTCAAGGGTTTTTCACTGGAGCATGCTAGAGATTGGGGTAGGGAGCTCCAGTATGGACGATGGGGGAGAAGCAGTAGGGAGACTGTATTAGCTCACTCCTATGCAGTTGGCAAAGCTGAGCTGAAGCAAAGTGTGCTGCATCCTGTATGGCATCGGAATGGTCATTCTTGGGGTGTACGATAGGGATGATGAGGGGTCAAATCCTCTATCACTAGCATACACAAAGGCCTCCATGGTCCAGATGTCACGGTCCAGGACCCTCGCCCTCCACCCCCTAAAGATGGGCAGTTGGCTGTAATTGAGATACTGCATTAGCTGATGCAATAGTCCCATAAACTCACCCTCTACCTCAGCATGAGCGAAGTAGTCCCAGGAATGCAGTGAAGAAGATCCGGCCATCTATAATTTTGAACAACAAGATGTTAGAACACGTAAAGTATAAAGAAAGTGTGGATAAGTAAAGATCTAAGAAGGATAAGTGAAGCAAATAGTAAGCTATTTTTTGTTAAAATTTTCTTAGTTTCTGAAATTAGCACTCAAGCCTTAAGGCACGAGTAGTCTAACTAGGGTTTGTACATAAATGAGAAAGTGATAGCGGAAGCAAAAAGGAGAAAGATCATCTCTTCACAGGTAAGCGACTAGGAACACCTGGGTGTATTCGATATTAGTCCCTATGACATAGCAATTTTAATGAAGCATGCTTTAAAGATATTTAAATTATGCAATAAGTATTTTTAGGAATTTATTAATATAGGAAATAGTACAAAAAAACACGTCGCACGGGATGCGATATGGCTCACTCATTTCAGCCACTACTATCTCCTTGCCACGTCTGCCTCCACATGCATGGCCTTGTTTTCCGTTGACCATGTCTCATGGGGTATGTCAGTCGGTCCGGAGCTTGCGTGTCGGTTCGGAGGAGGTATGGAAACTGTTCCATTTATTGAGTGGCCGACAGTGGTGCAGTAGGCTGAGGTACATTAGCCAGTGATTGGTGGTAAGCGTCGATGTGCTCCTGCTGAGACATACCAAATTGGGGGCCACTAGAGATGACGTCGTGAACGAAGGACTCTAGGAATCCCCGATGTGCGGAGGAGCCCTGGCCTTCACCATACGGTGTGGCAGTGATGCTGGAGGAGCTATGCCCACTGAAGTCTCCAAATCCTACATACGGTGTGAATGGTGAGCTATGTCCTATGTACGCTACAAACCCTAGCACCTCGTAGCACTCCCTAGAAGCAGCCGGGAGGCCTGTATCATAATCGGTGGACTGGCTGTCGGCCCCACATTGAATTGAAGGCTACAAGATGGAATGATGTCAGTCATAATAAATATTCTAGATGTAGAATGCGATTCTCATACTTCCTGGATGTGCAAGGAAGATGACCCAAGGGTGTGCGGAGGGTAAAAGTGATGCATCCTGATGACAGACCTATGGCTAGAGAATGCCATGATATTAGCGGAACATTAGGCATAACAGAAGAACAAAGCATTGGTTTGTACAAAAATTAGCTCCTCGTCGATCTGACTTGTGGATGATCGACGGCTAGTACTACGACGCTGGCCAGACTCGGTAGGTCGCGATGGCTGGCCGAACTTGCTAGGTCGCGACGACCTAGTGGGTGAGCATGGTGGCCCCACTGTTGGCCGTAGCTCAGATTGTCTACTATTTTTTTAGCCTGCAATAGGATGTACTTGAAAGTTTTCTGCAAGGTCGGTGGTGTGTCTAGGCTATTGATGGCAGTTTTGGATGCGCTTGCAATGTATTATGCCTGCTCCAACTGAAGTGACCTAAGAAATAGGTTCAGTAATGACTAGTATGAATTTCAAAACTGAAACGATAAGACTTTACAACTTTCTTACGATGTCATGGCGCCACGAAGCGCTATGGTGGTCAATCGAGTGTTCTAGAATGTCATCGTGTGTGACCTGCTCCGGGTGATCTGGTGGAGGAACGGTGAGTCTGCCACGTGACCGGGGTATGTACCACTGTAGGTACTCATCATACGTCTGAACATCATATGGACGCTGCTCCATTATGACATCTAGTAGCGCCTTGTCTGTCCATGCTATCATCCACTCCTGCTGTAGTGGCTGCAGTCTATACCATGCTGACCCGCCCTCGATTGCCTGAATTTTTGGAATCATCAATGTTATAGAGAAAGACAAACAATGTGTAAACATTATTCAGATGGAGTTTGACTCGCCGGTGTACGGCTCGCAGTAGAAACCTACCATCCGAAGGGGGCACGACCTCGTACAAACCAAACTGTCATATTACGCGCTACGGCACGTAAGCTTCCACCATGTACGAGAACAATAGATGGCAGATCATTGCCCATAGGTCCACGTCCTACAGGCATTGCATGGACAGCTCGTGTGGTGCTACACTCATCATGAGCTCTGGAGTCCATGGAGCCTAGATGATGTCACTGTCGTGCAATGACTTGAACTCGATGTGTCATAACAAGTAGCACCTCGACAGTCTATCTTTGGCCCAGCGTAGATGGGCACTAGTCCACCAGAAGCCCATAGTGGGCTCATCTATCTGGTTGGTGAACTAGCGGAATGGGTGCACTAGTGTTAGGATGGTCGGACGCTCGACAGGGAAGTGCTTCTAATTCCACAGTTGTAGGAGCATGTAGCAGACAGCCAGGTTGGGGCAATCACCAGTGTTGCGTTGGCAAGCATCACACAACCCCTGATATGTGGCACATAGGATGGCTAATCCCCAGCTATACTGAGGCATCGCCCAACCTCCGCGTCAGCCAAAGACTCGATGAGGCAGATGAACTCAGGGTTGCAAATATCACTGTGTGTGGCTGGAAACATGCTTCAACCAAAGAGTTGAATAAGATACATGATGAGGTGCGTCCTGACAACCTCAACCAGTGCATCATATGAGCACACACTAAAATGCTACAGCTAAGTACGAGGGACACCATGTGTACCCTCCGAGAGAGCCAGGCTGAACCGATATGCCAGCCTCTCGTTCCAGTCTGCCGATGCAGGGGCTGGAACAAGTGCGTCACTCCAGAGAGGGAGACCAGTCAAGGACGAGACATCTTGTAGAGTGAACATCACCTTATCTCACTGAAATTGGAATGTGTGCATCTCGGGCCTCTACCTGTCCACCAGTGCCGTGAGCAGGCTGCCGTCGAGGGTGAATTGACGTCCGATGGAGACCAGCCTCACAAAGGACAACAAGCTCGTGGCCCGCAGGATTGGGATGAAGTGATTGTCCAACTCCCAATGATCCCTCCCTCCCTGTAGCTTAAAGGACGGAGGGCTATCCACGTCACCTGTCATCCATGAGTGACACCAGTGCTTCTCATCATACAACTGTTTGAGAAGCTCCAGTAAAGACATACCTTTCAACAAATGGGATAGGTGAAACATTAGTGCAAAGATTGATAATGACAATAAAATATTACAAATTAAAATTTATGATGAAATAAATCGTACATACATATATGTATTGTATATTATATATATGTACATGTGTATACATACATACATACATACATATATACATATATATACCTACCTATATACATATACATATAATGGTAGCAATATGAAGCATCATGCTTTTAATTACTAGATTGATGAATTGTTGTTTAATAGTGCACTTTTTATAAATTGATTTTTATCATGATGATCACATCTAAATTGTCCAAGAAAGGTAGAATATCAAATATGCACAGATCTGGTCTTTATTTCATTTTGCAAACTTCACAACCCACCAAAACCCACCAAATCATGGCATGTTGGCACCCTACCTTTACATTCCAGATCACACCTTTGGATCCAATTATAAAAGGTTAACAGATGAAAGGACCTACACACCATTTCCAATTTCATGCACAAAAAATTGTTTGCTATTAGCTCATGCACTCATACAGTCATACCCACACATGAAAATGCATAATATCAAAACAACAAAGCCTGAGGACAAATTTACCTGTATAATAAAAGCTTTAATGTGTCGAATCTTGACAATGTTGTCCAATAGGTGTGGGTCTGAGAGTAAAAACCCCTTATTCGCAAAATAGTGGTTTTAAATCCTTGCAAATATCTGAAGAAAAGCTAACCATGTGTTGTCACTAAACAGATATAAAACACTATATAATACAAAGTTCTAAGACCATAAAGTATTACAACATCCATAAAAACATGTATATATATATATATATATATATATATATATATATATATATATATATATATATATATATATATATATATACATACATACATACATACATACATACATACATACATACATACATACATACATACATACATACACATATATATACACATATACATATACATATATAATGGCAGTACAATAGTACAAATAAAAATTACAATGAAATAAGTAATTACATAAATATACATATATAATGGTAGTACATTACTACATATTAAAAATTATGATGAAATAAATAATTACATAATTATACATATATATATACGCATATATAATGGCAGTACAATACTACATATTAAAAATTACTATGAAATAAATAATTACATAAATATACATATGGCATCATAATACTACATATTAAAAATTATGATGAAACAAATAATTACATATGTACTTGCTTGCGAAGAATTACGGCACTATAAGAGCGAATGCGAGAATAATTGCAAGAGTGACTGCGAGATTGCTCACAATTTATAGCAAGGGCAGGAGCACAGGGCATGCTAACAATGCCCTGATAATTATGGAAAAGAAATGCGTGCAAGGAACAAGCGCGATGATACCTCGCTTTCAGTTGTTTGCTCCCTCATCGTGTATGGCACGGGAGAACGAAATGAAGGGCCTATGGCCCACTACGGTTGGCAGCATGTAGCAAAGTGAGTAAATAACAACGCAAAAAGTGCGTAAAAACAAACCAAAAATCACATGGGCCCCACACTTGCCGCACGGTACCAAAGGCCTACCGCCCGGCCACCGTGCAGTAAGCCATTTATTTCTGCTAGTCCCATTTTAGACTAATTTAACTACGGATGCTAATCACCTGGAGCCCAGCCACTGGGCAGCATGTCGCTTACAGCCCTGTGACCAGATGGCAGGCCTTGGCCGCATGGTGGCTAGGCGGCAAGCCTTGGCCGCATGGTGGCCAGGCGGCAGGCTACCTGCCGCCCTGTGTCCGGGCTTCAAGTGACATATGCTAGCTCCACGCCTTTATCGCCCGGTGATGAGGCGTCAAAAATGTTATTTTTGCCAATACCGCATGAATACTGACATTTTTGTAATTATAGGTTCAATAGTGCCATATATGCCAAAAATTCCTTGTGTAACGGAGGCTATGTACATTTAGTATACGAGTATAAAGATTATCTAGGTGGTATGTATATTTTTTAGAAGTGGTATTTATGTTTTTTAGACGTACTTCTTTTTACGTACGTATAAGAAAGTATTTATAAAATAAGTTAAAAACTACGGACTCTCTTATAATTTTTTCGTGTGGTTCACATTGGAGTATCTTATAATTACTATATAAGTATATCCAAAGTGATAAAGGAGTATAACAAGTTCGTTTAGGTGGGAGTAAGGAGCGGAAGGTATTTTTCATACACACACGCACACACTCTTCGACGCAAACCATGAGATGTGATAAGATACTCCGATGTGAACCATGTGAAAAAATTGTAAAGGGCATCATAGTTTTTAGCGTATTTTGCTAATTCCTTCACATAGAAAAGAGTACATCCAAGAAAATATACATATACCACATCACCTCTAGAAAAGTATACATACCACCTAGGCTTGTATAGTCGTATACTCCATATGAGAAGTGTTTCATGCACCTATGTGTCTAGGCACCCAAATCAATAACTATCCGTTGATGTGGTTTGAGATTTGCGATGTTAGGATATCTTTATATATCCATAAAAAGTATATTTGAGATATCAAACTCCAAAAAAATAGATTCATCTTCAATTTAACTAGTTTGAGATAGTTTCATGGCATATAATCTCCCTAGTCGCATTAAATTTAAAAGTAGTTTAAATTAGTTTGAACTGAGTTCAAAACTTACTTATCATAAATACATCATGGTATAAAGCATTTGAGTAAAGTCCATTACCGGTCCTTAAACTTTTTATGCTGTGTCATCCCGGTCCATAGACTTTTAAAGTATGTCATCCCGGTCCTTAAACTTTCAAAGTGTGGCAATATCGTATGTAGTTGTAGCAGCGAACTTTTTATGCTGTGTCATCCCGGTCCATAGACTTTCAAAAGAAATTGCCACACTTTGAAAGTTTAAGGACCGGGATGACATACTTTAAAAGTCTATGGACCGGGATGACACAGTTTAAAAAGTTTAAGGACCGGTAATGGACTTTACTCAAAGCATTTCATACCCAAACTTCTAATTTCATGTCGATCATACACGTGGATCAGATTATTCATAATGTGGGTGTCTAGGCACCCAATTGCCTTACGTAATTTACCGGTAAGTATATGAAATAGTTGATCATTTGTCCTAAAGGTGCAATTGATAATTTATTCTATAATATCTTACTGACATATGGGTTTTAAGTCTACATATCAATAATACAAAAATGGCAAATCATCAATTGCACCTCAACTTATAGGGCAAATGATCAAACACCCCTATCTACATATGTACGTACGTACGTATTTATTTCAATCCATGTAATCTGCTTGCACCTGGCCAGTGGCCAGTATTAATTAGCTCTCGTGAGTTGTTGAGGTGGACTTTCAATTCTGGCCGGCCGTGGAATGTTAATCCTGCATTTGTGCGTGCGTGCAGGTGTGCCCACCCACGACGTTCGACGAGGTGTTCCAGTCCTTGTTTGAGTACATGGATCGCTTGTTCCGCATCGTCAGGCCCAGGAGGTTGCTTTACTTGGCAGTATGTTCGTACATAGATCGCTGGATATCAAATTCTTTAACAGCTTCCTCTTCCCAATTCCCATATTGTTAATTAACAGCAAGCAAGAATTTGAAAGTGTCGTGGATGTTGTTTGGCTTCACCTCAGCTTGTACTCGCGAGATAAACTAAAATAACTGGCACGCGTTTCATATAGCCTCGATTACGATTTCAGAAAACAAGACTAGATCGCTGCATATCAACACTCTATCTGATTCATTTTTAGTGTTTGTGCAATTTAGTTGCATGGACTTCTCCCTCAATGCACCAGATTATTTGGTTTCCAACTGCAGATGGCGTTGTCCCTTGCGCCAAAATGATCCAACAGCGAGCGGGACGCTTCCAATATGCCAAGGCTGCTAAATATGCGGTGAATCCTTAACTACATTTCATTTCCTGCAACTACGACGTGATACATACATGCATGTCTGCTGCTGAAGCAACTGAGAAATGCATGCGTGCTTCGATTTATAGGAGAAATTCAAAGCTGACGGGAAGGAGGTGCTGCCGCGAGAGACACCCGAGGTTTCAGATCCTAATGTCATCACACCAGGGACTGAATTCATGGAGAAACTATCACAAGCGCTGGAGTACTACATCCGTGCCCGGTTGAATAGTGACCCCGGGTGGAAAGACACCATGGTTTGCACTTTGTTTTAGTCCTTGACTTGCAGTACTAATGCAGTAATAGTTCATCATATTTATTTGAGCTGTATGCTTAACCTGCACTGCCTTACCCCAAGTGTTATTTAATCTTGCCAATATTAAGGTCTTTGGTTCACTGTAAAACAGGTATCTTATGAGTTACGAGGTTGCTGAATTTGGTCCAGTGGTCGTTACTTGATAAGTTCACTATACGTCTTTCTGAAGGTAATACTGTCTGATACAAATGTGCCTGGAGAAGGGGAGCACAAGATCATATCTTTCATTCGCGCACAACGAAGCTGGGAAAGCTATGATCCGAACACTCGCCACTGTGTGTACGGATTGGTACGAAATATCACTCCAGAATTTGACCATCTCAATATTTCCAATGTTCTGCAGCATCGAACTGGTGCTCACTCCTGTCTAGTTGTGTTGGGGTTAACTCTGAAGAATTATTGCAGGATGCGGATCTGATAATGCTGGCTTTGGCATCTCACGAAGTCCACTTTTCTATTTTGCGTGAGGTCAGTTAATCCCTCATCAATGCTAACTTCAGGCTTCAGCAAAATGTGTCACATGCTTAATACTGTGATAGCATATACAGAAACCACATTTAAGTTATTATTCTTAGAATAGGCACATTCTTTTTGTATTTCTTTCTATGTGTAGGGCATATTTCCTTATAATATTCCATTGTATATTCTCTATATATACTCTCATTGAGCCTCATGAATATGTACATAATATTCATAACAATTATGTTTACTAGGCAGTATGTTAAGTTTTACCTGTCAAATTAACTAGTTCAGCAGTTTTGTGAAGTTGAGAATGCTCTTGTTAACTTGAACAGGATGTGCTACTTCGAAATCAGGCAGAAAATTGTATCCCTAAAACTGAAAATAATATCACAGCCCAAGAATTACCAAAAGTTAAGTGTAGAGACTGGTTCCCCCAGTTAACAGAAGCAAATCGTATCTGGTTTGTTCCCCTTAGATAATACCAATTGTTTCTCATTTTGACTATGTGAATAAAGCCATCTTCTTGCAGTTTTTGAACATATGGGTTCTGAGAGAGTACTTGGAGTTTGAAATGAAGATACCGAACCCAGTTTACGAGCCTAATGTTGAGAGGCTAATAGATGACTTCATCTTTATTTGTTTCTTTATGGGAAACGATTTCATCCGACACATTCCTTCACTTGCGACGCATGAGGTACGTGTATGTGTATGCGTATGCCTTTAGATTCTAATAGCTTAATGGCGAATTAACTTTGTTATCGTTATATCCTTTCATTTGTTCATCACTGTGAAAAACTTAGCTGTTTCTTTGATCTATGTTATGTTCCATGTCAGTGTGCAGCTGATCTTCTCATTAAAGCAGTGGCGGATCCAGGAAAAATTTTTGGAGGGGCTGAAGTACCTTCAGCTCGACCTCAGCCCCTTCTACATTATACATCCATGGCTAAAAATTTAGGGAGGGGCTCCAGGGGGGGCTCCAAGGGTCCGGTAGCGGTAGGGGGGCTCGAGCCCCCCCCCCCCCCCCCCCCCCGCCCCACCGCTGAATCCGCCGCTGCATTGAAGTGTACAAAACAACCTTCAACAATATGGGGGGTTATATTGTCAACACAGACAAAGTACCTGAATAATTTCAGCCTCTTATTTTCATCAATGATTATCCATTGAGTTATGATGTAATGTAGTTCTGTTGCTACTGAAAACAGGTCAAAGATAAACATGCTGCATATCTGGAAGTCCCAAGGTTGGAAAAGTTTATTCATGAACTGTCCATGTATGAAGAGAAAATTTTTCTCAAAAGATATGAACTGCAAGAGGTATGTTGCCTGCGCACCCACTGCCTCACTCCTTGCCATGGGCGAGGTGGGCAAGACTTGGATGAGAGGAGAGCTTGCCTTGATGGGGGAGAAGATGAATACTATATATATTACACCCGGGGGACTCTCTGGCCGGAGAGGCCATCCACGTGTCAGCCCCCCGCGAAACAGCCCGCAAAGATTTGGTAATTACGTTTAGGTCCCCAGTTTTCACAAAAAGGTCCCTAGATTCTTGCGAAAAAGCCCCTACACACTTTTTTGCTGGGTAAGGACCTGCGGTTTCCCGTAATTACGAACAGTCCTTATTTCTTCCGAAAAGACCCTCAGTTTTTTGCAAAAAAGCCCCTCCACTCTCCTTTTATTGCGAAAAGGCCCTCAATTTTTTTGCCAAAAAACCCCTACGCTTTCTTTTTCTGTGAATTTTCGCCTCTTTTACTTCGGTCCACACGGTGGCTGGCGTGGCGTGGCGCCACGCCTACGTGGCTAGTTGGATTGATTTCTAAGGGCTCTGATTGCTGCTACTGCTAAAGTTGCAGTCATAATAGCAACTTCACCAGATCCCAGTCCAGAACTGCTGTATCTTTGTGTGTCAGACTAATGGAGCATTAACATGTTCTGGGCATGTTGAAAATTGATGCATGTTGAATTGTTTTGATTGTTATCAAGTTTACTCGAGTTGACCTTTTTCCTATTATTAAAAATTAGTGTATATTAAATTATTTTGACTGTTATCGAGTTTACTTAAGCTTGAGCCAAGTCGAAGCCAAGTCAAACTCAAGCCTATATATCTAGACTCGAACCCTAGCTCAGTCTCGCTCGAACTTCTACCAAGCTCAACCTTAAAAGGCCAGACTCATTCGAGCTTAGCTTGTTACAGCCCTACACATAACAATATGTGTTACAATGACTGCCGTTTTATTGGTGTGGACAAATGGACTCCGTTGTTGTTGAAGTCAGCTTCTGAAGCCTGAATATCCACAAGCCTGGCCTCCGTCATCTACCCTTCCGCGGTTGGCAGCTTGCCGTCAGGAATTAATGTGGCTTTGAGGCTACCAGCAGTATGCTACACTACATTAAGTTTTGGCGCACCGATAGAAAAATTTTATATCTGTTAAAAATCGGTCGAGCAAGATCTATTTTCTTAATTCTTAAGTATATATGGTTTAGTACTATATTGCTAAGACAAAGTGAGGGAGATCAATTTATAAGGTAGAATTCTCACCACTCCTTGAATATGGATAGAAATGGTACGAGGAGGGTTCTAACTAGTCACACGCGTGTGCATATTCGCGTATTTTTCTGTGAAAATCGCGTAACTCGTGACCGTGCCGTGACGTGGCGCGCCACTTGGCAGACCAAGTCCATCTTTATTTTGCTGAACTCTACACTACTCTCTCTCTCTCTCTATTTGAATGTGATTTAAACGTTTGAATTTGACTTTATTGCGATTTTGATGACAGACAGTTACCAGTGGGTAAATGGCTGGTTAAATCATGTCAGTTACCAGTGGGTAAATGACTGTTTTAATCATGTCAGTTATCAATCTATTTATATGCCTGAGACGTCCAGAGTATGGGTGAAAAAACTCACCGCCTCCATTTTCTTCTTCTCTACGATCTTGTACTTTTGTATTGTGCTGTCTGAACTTCGCAAACATTTCTTCCAGGCGTGCACCTGGAAAGAGGGAGAGCCGCTATCTCTGAACCATTGCCGCAGAGAGTACCTGCACAGGGTGGCAATAAGGTTTCTAGGCAGCGCACATCTGCGCGACCGCTCACTTCACTACGTCATCTACGTTCTACACTACATCAAGCCTTTGCTGCTTCCTATACTTCATCAACCTAATTGTAAGTCGTTCACACATTTGTTTGACTTTGGTACTATAATATACTTGCGTATATTCTGAAGTATGATGAGTAGTATGCTGTTAGTAGTAAGTTTTGCATCACTGGTTTATTGGATTTGAATACTAGTAAAATTTGGAATTAAAATATTGCCTATATTTTCAACAATATCACCGCCTCCACTTGAAGGCGTACGTGCTGTGGCTGTTTGGTTGGGTGCTCTACACCACCAACCACAGCAACTCCGTGGATGCGCGCCTTATCGCTCATGCGAGGGCGATCGCGGACGGCGAGGCCCCCCAGGTCAGCTGGGGATCGCCGCACTTGCCGCGACGTACCGCGGCCTGTGCGATGTGTGCACGAGGACCAAGGCGAACTCGATCCTCGCGGGCTATCCCCTACTGCTGCAGTTGTGGTCGTTCGAGTGCTTCAGCCTCGGACGACCTGTGCTAGACGACATGGGTCCGTACGGACCTGAGATGTATCCGGGAGGAGACGTCGACCGACCGACGATGGGCTCTCTTTGGTGTCGTCGACGAGTAAGTATTATCACAGTCAACTATTTCATTCTTATTAACGATGGTCATACTTAACAACTTATTTTTCTTGCTGGTACAGTTTGTGCACGTGCATGTCACGCGGGCGTACCTAACCTTTGTGGAGCAGTTCGACCGCCTCACAGACTCCGACGTGCGCTGGGAGCCTTACGCAGATACGGCACTGCAGGCCCGTGCTCCTGACGGGCTGTCCACACTGTGCTGGCGTGACCGGGCTTTTTGGCTCACGCGTCGGAAGCTCGTGTACGATATCTTCGTGGAGGACTACGCACCCCAGCGAGTCATGCGGTAGTTTGGGCTATGGCAGGCGCTTACTGTACCAATCGGTCCACCGCTTCCGCATAGAGGTAGGCAGAGAGGTGGGAACCGCGTCGCTAGTGCTCTGTAGTGAAAAGCATAGGAAGATCACTGAAAATGTGTTTCTACCCTGAACTTGAATTCCCCAGTGCCTCCTTTTCGTATTAAATCTCACCATCCATCCATGAGTTCACGGCTCTTGCTGTTTTCACCCTCGTCCATTTCTAGTACGAACGCTGCTGTTGTCCTACTCTACAATATGAATGTGCAGATGCTAGGTGGCTTCTTATATATCACCGAGGGGGTGATGTACTAGTGTGTTGGATCATAACTCGCAAAATAAGTGATTCATCAACCATTTGAAGGCCCTGAAGGGCTGAAACTCAAGTTAAAATCGATATAAAGCAAGACAATTCTTTGTGGGCCTAGAGGATGGCACATGGATATGTCAATGTGGTGAAGCCCTGCTGGATATACAACCATTTGGTAGACGTAATAAGTTCAAATGCAACCAATGTTAGTTCTTAAAAGAGTCTACAGAATTTAGATACTCCTCATTATACAGCAGTCAGTAAAAGCTGAAACTCCTTATCATGCAACAGCCTCCTACCCAAAGCTGATGGTATGAACAATCAAATCATAAATCATAATATTAGAATAAACTAAGCCTAATCATGAGACATTAACATTAACCCTAGGTCAAGAACATGAACACCTAGCCTAATCTTTAGAGCGGAAGCGTAATCAACTTACCCGAACTCGAAGAAGGCATACGGTTTGTGGTCGGCGGTGCAGTGATGCAGAGTTGGCCAAGGTTGCGTCGTCAGGACTGCAGTTGTCGGCGAGGACAGGGATGGAGAATGGCTTCAGCCTTCATCCACCGCAGCGCCCGTGAGAGATCGGGTCTTGTTAGGGTTAGAGAGGCTTAGGACAACGCGCAGTGGTGAAGCCTTGCCGTAAACCCCTTTTTATTTGACGCTGGGTGACCGGGACCAAATCCAAGAGTTAGTTGATAGCGCTTCCGATCATGGCGCGAGTGGAGGCATCACCTCCCTGAAATCTCAGGGTTAATTAGCCGAGATCAACCCAACATTCTCCCCTTTGATCGTAAGGCTAACATCATAAGCTCATTCTCGATAAAACAGCATACCAAGGCAATGTGTTGCATAGCCAATGAAGTGCCATACAACCCCAGTACCTATAGTGTACTATCTTATCTCGAAATGGATATACATTATACTTAATGGGAGTTGGTTTGCTTTGAGGTCCTTTTTATCCAGAATCAGAGGCTTTCCAATAAACCCATGCCGGCAACATGATCACGAAAGATACTGAGTGGTAAGCCTTTAATAAGCGGATCCGCAAGCATTAACTTAGTACTAATATGCTTAATACTTATGGTTTGATCCTGGATTCTATCTTTCACAACATGATACTTAATGTCAATGTGTTTGGCAGCACCACTTGACTTGTTGTTATTTGCATAAAAGACTGCGGGTTCATTATTGCAGTATAAAGTAAGTGGTTTGGTAATACTGTCTACCACTCTAAGTCTCGGGATAAAGTTCTTAAACCATACAGCCTGCCCGGTAGCCTCATAACATGCCACAAACTCATCTTGCATCATTGAAGATGCCGTAAGGGTTTGTTTGGAGCTTTTCCACGAGATAGCTCCTCCAGCGAGTGTGAAGATATAACCTGACGTGGATTTCTTAGTATCAACACATCCCGCAAAATCTGAATCTAAATAACCAATAACTTCAAGGTTATAAGAAAACTTATATGTGAGCATGAAATGCTTAGTAGCTTGCATATAGCGCAAAACTTTCTTAACGGCCTTCCAGTGGTCCGGTCCTGGATTTGACTGATATCTGCCAAGCATCCCGGTTACAAAAGCTAAATCAGGGTGTGTACATACTTGAGCATACATAATGCTTTCGACAGCTGAAGCATAAGGAACCGATTTCATCTAATCAGTTTCATATTGGTTCCTCGGACATTGAAATGTCCCAAACTTATCACCCTTGACAATAGGAGTAGGCGAGCCAGAGCACTTATGCATATTGTATCTCTTCAGTACTCTGTCAATGTATGTCTTCTGAGACCTAATATTCCTTTGGACCTATCTCGGTGAATTTCAATGCCAAAAACATAAGAGGCATCACCGAGATCCTTCATGTCAAAATTAGATGAAAGAAATTCTCTTGGTCTCAAACAGCATGTCCTTATCGCTGCTGGCCAATAAGATATCACCCACATAAAGTACTAAGATGGTGAATTTACTCCCCTTGAACTTAACATATATATAGTTATCAACTTCATTTTCTTTGAAGCCAAAACTTCTTATAATCTTATCGAATTTGAGGTACCACTGCCTCGACGCTTGTTTTAAGCCATAAATGGATTTCTTAAGTCGACATCCCATATGCTCCTTGCCTTCCACGACAAAACCTTCAGGTTGAGCCTTGTAACATTCTCTTGCAAGTCACTATTAAGAAATGACGTCTTAACATCCATCTGATGCAGCTCTAAATCATAATGAGCTACAAGTGCCATAACAATTCTGAATGAATCTTTAGTTGAGACAGAAGAAAAGGTGTCATTATAATCAATCCCCTCTCTTTGTGAGAAGCCTATTGCTACGAGCCTTGCTTTGAACCTTTCGATATTTCCCTTAGAGTCATGCTTGGTTTTGTAGACCCATTTACAGCTACTGTTTTGACTCCGTCAGGAATTTCTACTAAGTCCCATATATCATTAGTGCTCATAGACTTTAGTTCATCCTCCATGGCTTCAAGCCATTTAGAAGAATGTTCACTCATTATGGCCTCTTTATAAGAGGTGGGATCATCTACCTTCCCTATATCATTAACATCCTCATTCATATAGACAACATAATCATTTGGGATGGTAAATCTTCTCTCCCGCTGTGATCTTCTAAGAGATTCATTAGTTATTTCAGGAGGCTGCTGGGGCTCTTCATTAGGTATAACATCAGGAATTTTAGAGACCTCAACAGTGGGTGCAACAACAGTATTCTCTACTAGAGGTGTAGCCGTCTGAGGCACAGGAATAAAGATATCTGGGATGAGCGGTGAAGGAACATAAACCCGCTTCTCCTCAAGATCTATTTTCCTGGGTTCCAGGTCCTCGTTATTTTCTAACACAGCGTGCCTTGTTTCTACAAACTTAGTTATCCTATCGGGACAATAAAAGCGATACCCTTTAGATCTCTCAGGGTACCCAATAAAATGGCAACTTACTGTCTTAGGGTCTAATTTCCCAATGTGTGGATTAAATATCTTAGCTTCAGCACGACAACCCCACACTCGTAAATATTTCATACTCAGTTTTCTCCCAGTCCATAATTCATAAGGTGTTTTAGGTACTGATTTACTGGGAACCCGATTAAGATTATGTGCGGCTGTCTTTAGTGCTTCCATCCACAAGCCAATTGGTAAACTAGAATGGCTAAGCATGCTTCGTACCATATACATAAGTGTACGGTTGCGTCTTTCAGCTACACCATTCTGCTGAGGTTCGCCCAGCATAGAATGCTGGGCAACGATGCCATTTTCCTGAAGGAACTTAGTGAAAAGGCCAGAAATTTGCCCATAAGAGGCATGTCTTCCATAATATTCTCCCCCACGATCCGATCTTACCACTTTAATTCTTAGGTTGTGCTGATTTTCAACTTCAGCCTTAAATATCTTAAATTTATTAAGTGATTCAGATCGGTCTTCAATGGAAAGGATATAACCATAACGGGAGAAATCATCAGTGAATGTGATGAATGTATCAAAACCATCCACTGATGTCACAGGAAAAGGACCACAAATATCAGTATGGATTAATTCTAAAAGTCCTGTGCTGCGAGTAGCTCCCTTCTTTATTTGCTTAACTTATTTTCCTTTAATGCAATCAATGCAGTGGTCTGAGTCAGAGAAAACTAATAGGTGGAGAATTTCTTCTTTAATGAGACGTTCCATTCCCCCCCCCCTCGAAATGTGGCCTAAACGATAGTGCCATAGTTTCGAAAAAGTCTCATCATTATTTTTACGCTTAGCATCACACATAATCTTTCTGGAAATGCCCCGGCTGCTTGCATGAAAGATATTCCCCCTTTTAGATGCTCCGGCAGGAGCAACATGAGGCTTAGGTGCATTGTGCACTTTAGGCCCCGATTTGTCTGAATTAGGAGAATTGCAGCTTTTCTTAGATTTGAAGTCCCCTTGGAACCTCCTTTTGTTAGAGCCACCAACATGAAGAGCAAAATCCTTCTTTTCGGAGTTTTTCTGCCATATCGGTCATCATCATGATATGCTCTCTTATGCTGTTAGACCCATCGTACTTAGTGGTTAAGAGCCTCTGAATCAAAGTACTGGCATAAACTTTAGTGGAGCATTTAAATTTCTCCTCGATTGAAGCCAAGTACTCCTAGCATTTTCGAAATCGGGGATTGCTCCCCTAATCCTGACTAAAATAGAGGCCTTCATAATCATTAGTTATAAGTGGTTAGACCGCTCCCATTTTTTTTTCAGCATTAGCCTCATAAATTTTTTTTCTCAACATAATTCTCCTCACCTTCGGTGGGAGGAATGGGAAGCGGCTACCCTTAAGGCATAGTTAAGGTCCAAAACTTCAAAGACAAAATTTTTTTAATGTGTGAAAATTGCTCCTCATGAGCTGCTCAATGTTATCAATAGTGGCGGCAACGTTTAAAGCATCAAGTGTTGAACTTCAAAATACAGGGCAAACATTAGAAATATCATAATAATATATATTGCATGTAATTAACCCTACGTTGGTCTGATTAATAACATGCATAACTACAGTTCTAATTCATATCACCGTTGGGAAGAAAATGAAAAAGAACTTAATAATTTTATATGGCGACACATGATTACAAACAACGTTGTCAGAATGTAATCATATGCATACATAATGCCAAAAACATAAAAAATCTCCAATTAAAATATCTCGTTGGTTCAATTTTAATTAGAGACAAAACATAATAATATGGCGACATATGATTATAAACAACGTTGGTCAGAGTATAACCATATGTATACATAATACCAAAAATAATCATAAAATCTCAAAATTAAAATATCCTGTTGGTTCAATTTTAATCAGAGATTATACATAATAATATGGTAAAGATACATGAAATTTGGGCCACTGAAAGTAATTAAAATTAGTGCATAAAAGAGATATAAAACATAAGAAAATGCAGTGAAACGAAACATTTTACTGCAGCCGGCCCTAAAAGAAACGGCCTAAAACATGCACACAGCACCTCACTCAGTCAGCCCACAAACATTGCGCAGCCCGAAAAACTCCCCGCACAGGCCAAAATTCACAAGCGCGCCGACGGCCCAAAATTAATGCGCGCGGCCGAAAAGTGCGTTCGGGCGTGGCCTCGGCGGCCCAACTCATGCACTCGGCCCAGGCGACAACACGCACGGGTGAGCGCCGTCTGATCGCGATCGGACGGCTCAAGCGCGTGGCCGGCCCAGCAGCACTCTGGCCCGAGGAAAAGGGACCGCCCGATCTGATCTAACGGCTGAGGATGCGCACGGCTGAATAAAAGGTCTGAAAACCCTAACCCTAGGGCATTAGTCTCCTCTCCACCCGCAAAAAACGGACAGGCGACGGCGGCGGCAACCCGCGCGCGGAGATGGGCGGCGGAGCTGCGGCTCGGCGCGGCGGCGCATGCGCACGGGGCCCGTGAGGCGGCGGCGCCGGCGCCCGAGAGGCGGCTCTCGGCGGCCCGGAGCCGAGCGTGGCGGGACGGCGGCGCGCTCCCTCGAGGCGGCGGCGCGCCCATGAGGAGGCGGAGCGGCGGCTCCCATGCGCTCGGCCGGAGGCGGCCCGGAGCGGAGCTGCGGCTCGCCGGCGGCGGTGGCGGCGCCCACATAGCATGGCGACGGCGAGCGGCGGCGCGGTGCCATCGGCCGCGCCCGAAACCGTGAGTCCCCCCGTTTTTTTTTGTTTTTGTTCTTTGTTCTTCCCACTCCCGATCTGAAAAAATGTACTTTTGATTTGTGGATTTTTAGGTTTCGGGTGGGTAGATCCTTTGGGAATTTACTTAACTTAATTCCTCTCCTTCTAATTGCTTAACCGATCCTTTAAAACTTTAGATTCGAAAATTTAACTAGTAATTCCGAGTTCGGTTGGAGTATATCTAGGGTTCAAGATGACCTAAAGATGGCTCTGATACCACAATATTAGAATAAACTAAGCCTAATCATGAGACATTAACATTAACCCTAGGTCAAGAACATGAACACCTAGCCTAATCTTAGCGGAAGCGTAATCAACTTACCCGAACTCGAAGAAGGCATACGGTTTGTGGTCGGCGGTGCAGTGATGCAGAGTTGGCCGAGGTTGCGTCGTCAGGACTGCAGTTGTCGGCGAGGACAGGGATGGAGAATGGCTTCAGCCTTCGTCCACCGCAGCGCCCGTGAGAGATCGGGTCTTGTTAGGGTTAGAGAGGCTTAGGACAACGCGCAGTGGTGAAGCCCTGCCGTAAACCCCCTTTTTATTTGGCGCAGGGTGACCGGGACCAAATCCAAGAGTTAGTTGCTAGCGCTTCCGATCATGGCGCGAGTGGAGGCATCACCTCCCTGAAATCTCGGGGTTGGTTAGCCGAGATCAACCCAACACATAATTGTCAATTGCACAGTACCATTGTCTGAATGTCGTGAGTCTCTCCTTAATATGAGAAAGCTCATAAAATTGCTTTCTTTGAAATACTGGAAATCCAATTCCCGGTAATTGCTTTCAAATACTTCTGGAAGCCAGGCCTGTTGCATTTATATGACATGCATAGGCGTGTTTCAACTATCGATTAAGCACCCATCAACATCACAATCTCACACCCCCAAAAACTACAAACTAGAAAGGGTAATCATGCGGGTTTTCATTCAGTCAAACCATTTTATGTCCTTTTCTCCCAACTGCACAGCGTTTCATCGCCATGTTCACTTCTGTTTAAAACACCAGTATAGATTACTACTGCTCAAAGTACCATAACTTGTCATATTTCTACAACATGGATTCCAGACGCCTCCCTTTCCTATTAGACCATATCATCTAAATAGTTTGTGAGCTGTGACACTTGTCATTCTCATCCCCATCTATTCTCGCTCTCATAATTTATGGAGATGTTGCTTGTTTGTTGAGAAAATTGCAACAATTTTATCACTGAATGTGGGATATATGAACAACGCATGCAACAATTTTACAGGAGGCTATTTAAGTAGCAATGTGTATTGTATGGGTGCACCTAGTCATAACTCATAATATGACTCTTTTACGGTACTCTAAAATTAATATGAGCCGTTTATTCTTTTTATCCAATGAATTGGATTAATTAAGATTTAGTTATATCATCACTGATAATACTAGCAGTAGAATTCCAACAAATGTAAAATTGTAAAGGGAATGTGTGGCATAAGAATAATTTCCACAAGCCTAGTAAAGTTTCAGTTTAGCTAGGCAGCGGAGAGAGCCAGGAGCTACCGGCCATTAATTTGCCTGGCTCTAGGTTTAGAAAAAAAAAGTTCATAATACCCTCATAAAAAATAGATTTACAAATAAAAGTCTATTATACCCTTATAAATTAATAATTAGATTTAATTTATACTATAGTAGAATGTATCGTAAAAATTCTGTATTAGTAATTGACCAACCAATTGATACTTGTGGATCGTAAAGTAAAGTTGCTATTAAGTAAGTCTGGAGACTGTTGTGTCATTGTTCATATATGGGTTCGGAGAATGCAGAGTAAATGGCTATTTTACTGCGTGAAAGTATTACAGTATTGATTTTTGCTAGACTGTCTCAAATTTCCAAGACTTACCAACATAGGTCTTAGCGCTTCAAACGTACAGTCTAAAAACATATCACTATTTGCTAGACCTGAAGTTTGATTTCTGAGTTTGAAGGCATCAACGCCAACGAACTGCATGCGGCCCCAGTCACCGGCGAATCCACTAGGAGAGCTTTATTAGACTTGAGCCTGCCCTTCATCGACGCAGTAAACCCCCCACCCCTAGCAACCAATGGAAGCTTGAGGGGAGGAAGAAGGGAAGAGATGAAGATGGGCCATTTCTCGGTCAGTCCACAAGGCCAACTAGCACCAAATCATGGGGAGTGAGGCACACCTGAGCCTGAGCGGGCGGAGCGGCTACGGCCAGCCGGTGGGTGGTGTTGGTGGCGCGGGGAAGCCTGGGCGAAGTGCGGCGTTGCTGGCGTGAGGAGGCATAGCCTGGCGGAGAACGGATGGGAGCCGAGGGCCCGATGCGGAGGCAGGGGAAAAAAATTCGGCTGAAATTTCGCTATTTCGCCGAAATTTCGGTCCTTTCGGTGCTGAGCGAAATTATCCCGTTCCGGTCAAAAATTTCGTATGTATTTGTATGTATTTCGGAATCGGCCCGGGCGAGCCGCACGCCCGCAACCGCACGGGCCGCACGCACGACGCACAGCCCAAATGCGCAGCCCACCAATCGTCCCCCCACGCCGCAGGCTGACTCGCGAAAATCCTAACCCCAGTCCCCAGCGATTCCGAATGGGGCTTCCCTATCCCCCTCTCCCTATTCCCCTCCCTATTCCCTCAATCTAAACCACTCAAATCTCATCCAATGGCTAGTTTTTTTATATTTTCACCATTTTCCCATCCATCATAAATAATAAAAAATACAGAAAAAATAAAATTTATTTTTTTATTATAAATTTTTTTACAGAAATTATAATTTTATTTTTTCTGTAAAAAATTATAATAAAAAAATATATTTTATTTTTTTCTGTATTTTTTATTATTTACGATGGATGGGCAAATGGTGAAAAAAACTAGCCATTGGATGAAATGTGAGTGGTTTAGATTGAGGGAATAGGGAGGGGAATAGGGAGAGGGGGATAGGGAAGCCTCATTCAGCGATTCCCCAATCGCATCCCTCTCCCTCCCCATCTTCTCACCGAGAGGCGGGCGGCGGCCATCCCCATCCTCCACGGGGAAGAAGAGCGGCGGGCGGCGGCCATCCCCATCCTCCACGGGGAAGAAGAGCGGCGGGCGGCGGCCATCCCTATCCTCCACGGGGAACAAGAGTGGCGGGCAGTGGCCATCCCCAATCTCCACCGAGCGGCGGGTGGACCTCGGTAGTTGACGGGGGCGCAGCTCCCTCCCCGAGTGGACGGCCGGCGGTGGCGAGTGGAAGCACATGAAGATGCGGCGTTGAAGGAGAGGAGGAAGGGCGGCATGGGAAGGTATTTATCTCAATTCTCAAATTTTGGTTAAATTTCATCAAAAAATTGATTTTTTTCGTCCGAAATTCGAACGAAATGAACGAAATTTTGTTCTTTTGTTCCTTTCGCTTGCAGTCGAATTTTTTTTGCATCCGAAAGATTAAACCCTGGGCGGAGGGCGGCGTCAATGCGTCGCTGGTGTGAGGAGGCGTGGCGGGGAGCCAAGGTGGGCGACGGGCTGGAGGGGAGGAAAGGGGAACCGTTGGGCAGCTTCGGCGCGACAGAGGGGAGGGGATTGAGGGAGCTGGAGTGGGGGAGGGCGGGAGCGGAGCTGCCGAACCGGCGTAGGAGACTGGGGGAGGCGGAGAGTGGAGGCTGGGAGGCCCAAGCAGGGTTTAATCTTTCGAAAGCAAAAAAAATTCAGCTGCCGACGAAAGAAACGAAATTTTGTTCATTTCGTTCAAATTTTGGACAAAAAATTCAAATTTTTGATGAAATTTAATCAAAATTTGAATAAAATTTGAACAAATTTTAAATAGGGCCAAATTTTAACCGAATGAAATCTATTTCATTGGGAAATGAAAGGGATGAAATTTCGGTCAATTCGCGAAATTTCGGACGAAATTTGTAACACTGGACCCAAGGCCAGAAGTAGGGCTGGGAGCTAGAGGGGAGCTGCTTACTGCTGAGTCGCCGAGGTGAAGAATCTAGCCCCTGTTAATAGTGAGTTTTTGTAATCGATGATAATCATCTGTGGAACTAGCAGTTTCCTTAGTTTATGAAATAGTTTAGATTCTATAATGAGGATGATTTGCGAAGGCATCATATATTAAAGGCCATCAACACTAGAGGATGATTTCATATATTGAAACCCATCAAGACAAGAGATTACATCATATGTTAATGCACATCAAAACAAGAACCCAGACTTAAAGTGATGATATTTGTCATCAAGCTCCAAGAGGATGCGCAAGGCAAACGTATAACTAGCTAGGCTAAAGATGTGTTCCTAGTTTTTTATCGGTCTTGGTGTTTAGTTAAATGGCCGGATTACTAGTATAGGTTGTCATACTATTAAGAATGGTCTTGTCTAATAGTTTGAGTCTCATCATGTGTTGATAACTAAATCTTACTTTCTCTGGCTCTTCATGACATGATGCTAGTATTTTGCGAATATATCTTACAAATAATTATAGCTCATGCATAATCCTTGTAGCATGACTAGTTTGAAAATGTATTTTACAAATAGTTTATGTCTATGTACTTACTTCTTATGGCATGATGCTTAGGTTTGCAAATGTGTTTTACAAATAGTTTATGTCTATGTACTTACTTATGGCATGATGCTTAGGTTTGCAAATGTGTTTTATAAATAGTTGAATCTCATATATGATCTTTATAGTATGTGACTTAGATTTGTGAATGTGGTTTGCAAATAGTTTGAGTCCAAAGTGTGCGAATGTGTTTTACAACTTACTTTTGTTTGCATGGTATTATGATTTATAAATATGTTGAAGTACATGTATCTTTATCTTACTGGAAATTTGAGGGCGATATGACTGGCCATTGTCCCAAATATGTTGGAAATGATAACTGTTAGGGGTCGTTCGAGAGGTTGTAGCGGCCAATTGGTAACTTACTACCATCATTTCAATCATGAAATAATTTAATGTGGTGCTTGATCAAATTATTGTTGAGTTAAACAATCGATTTGCCGAAAGATCTACACAGTTATTGAGATGCATTGCTTGTTTTGATCCAAAGAATTCCTTATCTAACTTTGATGAGGATAAACTAGTTAAGATTTATGCCACCGACTTCTCTCAATATGATTGTGTAATCCTTAAGGACCAACTTGAGACATTCATTACTGATGTATGGGCTGATCTAGATTTCTTAAGCTGTAATGACCTTGGTAATCTTGCTGTGAAGATAGTTCAGACCGATAGACACACAATTTTTCCATTGGTATATTGACTTATTGAATTGGCCTTGATTTTGCCTATTGCAACCGCAACAGTAAAAAAAGCTTTCTCAGCTATGAATATTATCAAGACTGAGTTACGGAATAAGATGAGTGATGAATGGATGAATGATTGTATGATATGCTATATTGAGCGAGATGTATTTGTAAGCATGCTTATTAAGGCGTCGCTTAGGCGACGCTTAAGCGTCGCCTAAGCGGTGAGGCGCCCCCGGCCCCTGCGCATGTATGGCGTCCGCCTCAGCACCAAGGCATCGCTGAGGCGGCGATTAGGCGGAGTATGGCGGCGGGAAGGCTCAAGGCGACGCCAGAAGCATAGAGGTGAGTGAAACCAGAGAAAGAAGAGAAAGAAATCCTAGGCGGCGAACGGGCTAAGTACCTGGAGGCTGGAACCTTGGCGGCGGCCGGCGGCGGCCGGCGGCGCCTCCCTCCCTGTTTCCCCACAAGGTACTCCCCCTCCCTCCCCCTCCTCTCCATTCGCCCAGCAGCAGCGCCGGCGCCAGAGACGCGGATCTGGTGCCGGGCGATGAGAGAGGAGGGTCGCCGCCGTCGCTGGGGTCGTCGCCGCCGCTTCTTGGTTGGGAGGGAGGGGAGAGACGCCGCTGCTTGGGAGGGGAGGAGAGGCTCGCCGACGTTGCTGGGGATGTCGCCGCCACCGCTGGGAGTGAGGGAGGAGGGAGGCGGCGACGGCTTGGAACGAGGGAGGAGTGAGGAGGCGGCTGGCGTGCGGGAGTATTAGGTTAGGATTTTTACACTTGAGTCCTCAGAGGTTTACGAAATTACAATTAGATCCTTTTAGGTCCTTTATCTCTTTAAATTCATTTTGATTTAGTCCTCCAAAACTCCGTTTTCTTCGCCTTATGATGTGAGTAAGGCGTCGCCTCGCCTCACGCCTTACCGCTTAAAAGGTGTGAGGGGGGTAGGTCGCCTTACCTCGCCTTACCGCCTTAATAACCTTGTTTGTAAGCATCAATGACAACAAGATTTTACAACATTTTCAAAGTATGAGGACGTGTAAGCAGAAACTACCGCGTGCTAGTGATATGCTACATTCTTATTTCGTAATTTGCATTAAAAATAATGTTGTGGTCTTATTTCCCTGACTTACATATGCAATTTTAACTTTGCAGGTTCAAGTTCTCGTACTATTGTTGATGAAGATATGATAGGCTCAAATGAACTAAATCTTTGTTAATTAAGCAAGAATTACCTCGTGCTAGTGGTATGTTACATTCTTTTTTGGGCTATGTTTTATCTATTTTGTCGTATCGTTCAACATGGAATTCAAATTTTATTTCGATTATGCATTTGTGTTGTACTTTTGTTACACCTCAATGCTGATAGTATTTGATGTTAGTTATAGACTTATAGCCCCCTTAGTTTTGGGTCCGAAGTTCTGAGAAATCCTGGTTCCACCACTGGCAGCGTCTCTGGCGGAGTGCGGGCAGTCCAGCAATCTTGGGGGCGGCTGTGGCAGCCTGGGGGGTGACGACTTCGGTAGTGGAAGGTGCTGTTGGAATTAATCTAGACTTGATTAGCAATCATCGAGTGCAGATATTTGCTTAGAGTACAAGTCGGTTAAATCCGGTTGTGGAATTGAACCAGGAGTCCAGGTTGGTTTCAGCTTCGGAGTCTAGTTTCAATATGAGAAAGAGTCTGAGTCCAGTTTATAATCAACCATGAATTGTCTGTCTTTGAGATGTAATCTTGAGTATAAGTAGAGGGGAGTTTACCTCAGAAAAAAGTGAGGCGATTGGAGCACCAACAAAAAGATAGTTTCTACTATTACTTAGTTGTTTTTTGTTTGTTACCATCATACTCGAAGATCAGAGGAGATACGAGCACCCCTGCTTATGAGTACTGACTACTGATCACAGTCAACACTTCGAGTTCAAGTGTGAAGTCAGATGTGTTCAAGTGCTATCGGTCAAAAACTTCGACCAGTAAGTTGGAAGCGTTCGAGTGCTATCAGTCAAAAACTTTGACCGATAAGTCGAAAGCGTTCGAGTGCTATCGGTCGGAAGTTTCGAGCAGAACGGTCAGTGGTTTTCGAGTGCGGAGCAGTCGAAGTGTTTCGAGCATGGAGCGGTTAGAAGTTCTGAGCGCTGAGCGGTCGAAGGATTCAGGGGTGATGGCGACCTTGGCAACGGACACAGCCAGACGAGCGCCGGCGGTGATGGCGACTCTATGGCTTCGTGGGACCTCCGTCTTGATGTGAATAGCTAAAGAAGAAGTTAATACGTGCAAGCGGCATGCCCATATTATTCCTTGGTGTTCTTGCTCCGATAGCTGACAAGCTTGGCGGTGGCTCCGGCATGGATGTCGATTAGTGATGCTTCAGACCAAAGGCGAATCCACCAGAGGCCCTTGGTTAGGCTCGAGCCTACCCTTTGTCGGCGCTAACCTGCTGCCACGGCCATGGAGAGCTACGGTCGAAGCCCTATGCAGAGGGAGGAAGAGAACTTAGAATATGGCAAGATGGACCTTCCCTCAGCACTTCAGTAGACTGTTCATAACCACCTAATCTATAAGGCCCAACCGCCCAAGCCCAACTGGCAACTTCTACCATTCCACCTCACCATACCAAATGGGATCGAACGAGAGAAAGAGATCAAGGTTGAGTGCGCATCTAACTCCTAAGCCGAGCGGCTGAGCCCAAGACGGAAAAACCCTAGGGGCGGGCGGCCACATACGGGGAAGCTGGGGTGGCAGCACGGGGAAGCTCGAGGCCAGGGCGGTGGCGCGACGAGCCAAGAAGGTAGGAGCTAGGAGGTGACGAGGGGGTTGTGCCGCTGCGGAGTGCGGATGCTGGATGGTGGGCGGGGTCACGGGCTCATGGCACACCGTGCACATGGAGTGGGGGAGGAACTGAGGAGAATAAGAAGACAAGAGGGGACCCTTCAGCCACCAGGAGGCAGTAGGGGGTCATAGCCTCATTTTGCTAGAATTTGGTATGTTTTGTCTAGTATAAGTATCCAATTGACTAATTGCCTTGATTATATTACTGTTCACTCTTGTTGTTGATGATGTTGTATTGTATTTGTACAGAGTACAGAGAGTAATCTAGATATCTAGTTGTATTACTATTTTGTGTAGTGATGAGTTTTTCTATTTGTTTGTAGATTTGCAATATTAGGAAAACGAACTTTATGTATCTTTTTAATAAGCAACTCAAGCAGTACTCTCCAACCGATAAAAGTTATAGAGGCTTCTATTAGAATTTAATACATAGTGATATGTTTCATTTATTTTTGATATGTTTCATTTATTTTGAATGTTCATGATTATTTATAATTTACTATTGCATTACTAATTTCGTAATTTTGATATATAGCTAACAGATCGCTACACACTAAAAGCATGTTTATATGTTCTAGAAATGCATTTTCTATTAGTGAGGTACCTTCATTATATTTCTCTTTTTTGTTTTTCTTCCATTATGTATGAATTTAGATTACACAATAATAATATATTTGTGTTAATATTGCTTAGTCATTTGAATCTATCGTACATTTTTATGGTGACTTCACCACTGCTTAAAACCAGCATACGCAGATGTAGGTTGATGTGTTTTATCGACCTCGGCGGTGCGATCTCGGACTCCGCAGCGGCGAGCTCCGGAGCGTCAGGTTGATGCGTTCCCGGGCGGTAGGGGCAAGAACCGATTATATCTCGGTACGGTTGTCGTCTGCGGCAGCGCCATGCGAGACAACGCATGCTAGATAAGAGAGGAGAGAGAGATTGGATGAGAATAATCTTAACCCAGTGCATGGCACACCATGGCCTTGGGCCAATGCTAGTCTCCTTGTTTCTGGATTGCTGCCTTCTTGCTTCAAGTTTTGATGCCGTCTTGCTTCAGCGCCTGATGGACCTCTGAAGCTTTTTTTTTTCGTGTGTTGCGCCTGTGGCTTTTATAGGCAGGGGATTGTCGCGGATCGCACGGTTCGTTCCGTGACTCACCCGATAAAATCTCCTGGACAGAGTTTAGTTTTAACTCCTTCGTAGATAAGGATTAGGATTTGAACTGCCATGCTTATCTTGAACGACCGTAGCGGCTGCATCTTTCCTGGACGTTTAGGTCCGATTAGGAATTTAATCAACCAAACACTATTAGATTAGAGATGACTAGTAGTCATGGATGTTACGGCGTCGCCTAGGCGTCCAGTCGGTGTTGCGTAGACGCCAGGACAGCTCGCCTCGCCTTGGTCTTCTAGGCGAGCGCCTGGCCAAGCTGGTCGTCCGCGGCGTCGCCTAGTCGTCCACGGCGAGTAGCACGGCGACGACTTATTGCGACGAAGCCGAAGGCTGAAGCGGTATAACTTCGCAGCGAAGCCGACAGACAGCCCGAAGCGGTATAACGAAGCGACACCACACTGCGGGCGCGAAGCGGCAGCGGCGAAACTCTAACCCTACCGATTGCCGCCGCCACTCCCTCCGCCGCCGCCGACCGACCTGCCTTTGTCGAAGACTCCTCCGATCGTCCGACGAGCATCCCCCTCCTGCACTCTCTCCGCAAGTGCACGAATTGAAGCCCTTCCGTAGCGCAGGTCTCAGTTCTTCCCACATTTGTGATTTGTTTTCTACTTTTCTTCTCCAGTTCTTCTTCCTCCTCGTTCTGGTTCTCTTGCTCTGCTCTGCTTAGTGGTCATGCTCTCGTTCTCATGCTCTACTGTCTACTCTGCTCTGCTCAGTTCTTCTTCCCGTCTTCCGGTTCCGGCAGATCTGCTCTGCTCGGAGCCTCGGTGTGGCTTCTTCCCGTCTTCCGGCAGATTTGCAATGTGAGCACCGAGCCACTGACCAATCAGATGATAATATTCATGATAGTAAATCTGGAACTCTTCATTTCTTCAAGGTATGCTGCTCTCTGCTGTGTGCCTGTGTTGTACTGCTGTAGTGCTGTGACTGCTGTCTGCATCTGCTGATTCTGCTCTCTGCATGTGCTGATTCTGCTCTCTGCCGCTGTGCTGTCTGCTGTGCGCATCTGCTCGCCTGGAGCTCGCCTGGCCGACGCCTAGGCGCCCGCCTGGACGCCTAGGCGTCCTGGCGCCCGGCAGTCGCCGTGGTCGCCATGTCCGCCGTGACAACCATGCTAGTAGTGTGCCCGTGCTAACGCTACGGTAAAATACAAAACAAGATAAAATTTGTAAAAAATAAAACGAACAATCAGATTCATTAAGATTCACGTCTCATATATTGTATAACCAAACAGACATCAAATCTTCCTGGTTGTAGCAAATTATCTCTCATATGGTTCTGACCAAACAGAACTGAAGATCAGTAACATGTCAGAAGACATTACAATGATGATTAAAGAATAGAAATTTGGGACTAACCCTCTCTTCTGGATTTCCTAAGAACTTCACAGCATGTAAAATAGGGCAAAAACGCTGGATTTCCTTTATCCAGTTACCAAGAGTAGACTTCGGTGCCACAACCATGTGAGGACCAGTTATGCCTCTGAATTCATGCAGATAGCCCAGCAGAGAAATTGTTTGAAGAGTTTTCCCTAGACCCTGAATAATAAAATATCATGTTAAGGATAAGGCTAGTAACTTACATCAAACATAACCGCCACACTGATTGAATAAGAGAATAAGAAAGTTTTGGTGGCTTTGGCTTATTGGGAGGTGAATCCAACATACCATCTCATCAGCCAATATCCCATTGATACCATTCTCATACAGTCGAATGAGCCAATTAAGCCCAGCTAGTTGGTAATCTCGCATTTTTCCCTTTATGCCTGCAAAGCAAACAAAATGAGAATATAACCATTTAGTAGTTAGCATATTACAGAAGATAATGAAAATATAAAAATCCTAGAAAACTAAGGACTTAAATGCTATTAGATGATTTTCCTGAGAATGTGATTAGAGATATTCAATTCTATTTTTAGGAAATCAAAAAAAGGTTTAGCCTACTTTTCAGGATATAAAAAGATAATGGTGAGAATAAAACAAAGCCCCATCCATTACATCAATAGATATTCATCTTTTAGTTCAAAATCAACACAAAACAAATGCACTACTGGTTTGTTTAGACATTGCTGATGAGAGCAGAAAGTCCATAGTCATTTAAGGCAACTAATCTATGTTTGCTTATTAAAAAACACAGTTACAAAAATTTGTAACGTAAATGCCTAAGCACAATGAAATAACTTTATTTTAATTGTCTACTTTGTGGATCAGCAACAGAAGGTTGGTTCCTTGATGTTTGAATTTCTTCTGCCTTCTGGGTAGCGTCAGATCCTTTAGCTTCAAAAGGTGTGGTTTGAGTGCCCTAGGAAAATGATAACAAAAATAATGATATGTGGTTACTATATAACTTTATGATATGCAAACTCCTAATTTCTAAAATTTCTTTATTTGTCCAGGAGCAAATATCTCAAGGTACTTACAGCTGCTGATTCCACTGAATCATCTTTGACAAATGGGTGCTCCAACAATGCTGGGTGCTCCAACAATGCTGGCCAGGTTAATCTACTTTGAGGCAACTGCTTTCATCATATACAGCATTAGCAAAGAAAAGGAGGAATCAAACAATTCAACACTGTGGTCTAGGAGAAAAAAAATATCATTTAGGACCTTTTTAGTAAACCCCTTAAGAAGCTCTTAAAGTTTGCACTCATATTATCTGGATATTTCACAGGATCCTGCCACAATGCAACAATGCAGAGAGAGCATGCATAAGTTTTGACAATGGTAAAGAGCAGATATTAGAAATAAGAAGTTAACAGACCAACCTTGACAATGTGTCGTATAAGTGCATAGACTGAATTTGTATAAAAAGGGGGCTGTCCAACAAATAGTTCGTACCTGGCCATCCAAACAGAAAAGTTACTAAGTTAGCTTGGTGAAAGTAGATAGACTATCAAACAAAAAGCAGCCAGTGGTTTAACTGTGTGTTACAATACAAAGTAGCTCAAACCAAGCAAGTTGGGTTACAAAATATTCTTTATTACAAGAATAGAACTGTGCACTTGCTACAGAATCAGATAAGTAAAAATACTAATCAGATGAGGTATTCATGAATCAATTATGTATGGTCCTCTGGATAAAAGTAAACTAAACACAAAACATCGGTGGAATTACATAGTCAGAGTTCTGGTCAAATTATGTGCTATTAAACCATGAAGAGTAGTATGTGTCTTGTTTATGTCACCTGGCAACAATTGGCATATGCATCAAACTGGCATGGGATATTAAAGTGGGACAAAATGAAATGGATTGTTGTTCTCAGTCTTACTTCAGACCATGCTTGAGCTGGAACACGTTTGGAATGACAGATATATTTTGGTTTGTTTTACTTATCTGATTATCTCTAACCATGCTTGCGCGTAACCACTATGGCATACAAGTCATACAAAAAGGAACATGACAGTATGGCATACATAATACATTGACAAGAGATGATTTGCAGAAAAACAATAATTCACGTACAAGATGACCCCAAGAGACCATAAATCTGCCGTGTGGTTATAAGGTTGTTCCCTCACAAGTTCCGGAGCCATATATAACGGTGTTCCTGGGTGGGAGAAGCATGCTTAGTAAATTGGATGGCTGGCAAGGCCTCAAAATAAAATATTAACAAGGTTAATCCATATGAGTATGCCACAGGCCACAACAATAAGCTAACCAAGAACCGATAAAGAGAGTCTAGGACCAACAGTGTAAAGTCAACTCCAAAATTTAACGCTAACACAAACAAACCGGTTGGAATAAATTTCTCGATAGGAGAGCTAAATTTTAGTGTAGTATAACTTGAAAAAGATGACAACAACATGGCTCTATAACATTTCATATTTTAAGAATGAAATAAGACAGAAAAATGCTAACCAGGGCCTGGGGAGATAAGTATTCCTCTTGGAGAAATCCTGTAGAACAAGGAAAATGTCGTAGGTGATTTTCTTAAGATAAATCAACATATTGACAAGTGACGAGCTTTGATAAAAAGGATAATCACTAACTTCTTAATTTCTTCTACCGTGATATCATCATTGCGATACACCTCAAAATTAGCTCCCACCTCTCCCATGTACTGCATACAGACAAATGTTGGAGTACTCATTGCAATCCAGTTGAGAAGATATTAATGTTTGTTACAGCTTACAGCCAGCATTCCTTCACGTATGTCTGACCTGAAGGTTATAGTAGGCTCATGAGCATGCACAATAACATCCATACAAAAATGAGGTTCATACAAAGATTTCAGAAAATGTTGGTAGCATGCGCCTGTGAGCAGTGTTTATGGGGCATGAGCTATTCGAGGTTGCATATTTGTCAACTTTTGTAATCAGATACCCCTTTTCTTGGCAGCTTAGTAGTCCCTACTTCCTACTTGCAAGTTTCTGTGAATTAGCCAGATCAAAACCTTCACCTCCATTTAATTTCTCCTCAAAAACATCTTCCACTGAAAATTGCAATGGCAACTCTTATGTAAATGGATCAAAATTAATGGCAAAAAGGGTCTCGGATCACTAACGGACAAACTACAGTTTCTGGTTCTGAGTGCCCAAGTTAAAGGGAGCAGGTAGTTAGTTGGGAAATTGTGTTAGCAGCCATGCAACTGACTTGACAAATTACAAATGAAGCTTTACTTCAGGCCATAAACTTCAGGTTCAGTATCAGTTAGTAACTTATCATTTTAGCATGTTGTAGAATTACCTTTTGAGTTCCAAAATGCTAAGTTAAGGCACCATAGAATTAACATTGATTTTTTTTTGCGATATCACAAGTTTATTTACAGCATTGTTTATTGCTATAATGGATAGCAAAGAGAAGATACGGACAACTGCACAGGCATTCCACATGTGTATATGTACATAGGCAGCTCCACAATGTAGTGTGCATGTTTCACACCAGCTCTGTGGCTCTACAGTCTACATGAGCATGCTAATGGCTCTACAATGTAGTAGGACCTCTCGACCATGTTTGCCGTGGTCGTAAGTCAACTTCGCCCACGCCTACGACTCAAAAAAATATAGTAATATTTTATTTTTCTTTAATTAAATGACTCAAAAAATAACAGCTATTACAGTATAATTTCAGTTACAAACCAACCGCTACAATCGAAAACTATAAGCTACAACCCTTTGGAGGCTCTAATCAAAATAACTTTTGGCTAAATCGTTTTGAATAAGTTAATTTCTTAATACGGGTTTTCCCTTTTTTTTTTACTCCTTTGCATTGTCAGGAGATATAACAGTTTTCCTCTTTTTTTATTTATTTTTTTAATTAAATGTCTCATTCAAAAACTATCAGCTGACTCAGTGTATGAACGGAAATCTTTCTACACAATTTCATGGTATCCACTCGCAAATAAGCAGGCCCGTTCAAGTTTGCTTTGCCTCCTTGTGGTACAACGTCCGGCCTATCCCAAGCTCGCACGCATATGCAGAGAATCTAGCTAAATCCCCGGTCTATAAAGCTGTTCTAATCGAAACATTTTACCCTGCTCCGATCAAGCCAAACACAAACGAACAGAATCCATTCCCGAAAGCTAGCTGCTCATCTGTTGAGATTTGAGGAGAATAGTTCCACTGAAATCCAAATCTCAGGGAGATGAGCAAGCAAATCGGCAATTAAACAGACATGCAACCTTTGATTCTATAAGTATAAAGTATCCTTTTGCTACTTATTATGCAACGATTATACCATTCTCTTCTCTCTTTTTCCCCTTTCAAGAATTTGCTGCAAAGAAACTAAGGTCTTATTACACGGCTTCCTCTCTTGCTCTTTTTTTTTTCTAAACAGAATGCAGCGGTGGTTAGCAGAACTCCAAGTAGATTTTGTTAAGAGCCACGAAAAATGCTAGGTCGTCGAAACACATAATGTACACAATCTGGGGGCACAAAGCAAATAACCTGAAATATGTCACGTAACAATGTGACATCTCTAATCGTTCAAGTAATGGTTAAGGGCTGCAGCAGTATATTTCTAGCCATTTTTCAAGGAATTCAAAGACTAAGTTATTATACACTATACGTCATCTGCAAATGATGAAATCCTCGAACTTGGCTACAGTTGCAACGGTCTTATTCCACACATAGACTAATCAGGAGCTAGGGCTCAAATTGCCATGTCAACCATAATGGTTCCGCTGTAATATTTTGACATGTATTATAGCATTCTGTGCTCCATTCATTCAAATAGCTATGTAGCACATAACATTGCGATACTATGCCATCATAAGAAAATAATCATTGGGTTTTTAAATATATTCTACTGTAGTTAAAATATTGGGTCTCATTTCATCTTTGGCACATAAAGCCACTTCTTAGAAAGTTAAGCCCTCCATCTTGGTGTTTGCAAATAAAGGAAAATTTTAAAGCTACAAGTGTACAATGAACTCTCACAGAGTAGGATGTTCAATATCTTCAAAAAGAAATACATTGGCCTGGCCTCCACATAGATAAGGGCATGACGAATAAAATGGAGAAACCAGAGGAATGGTCAAATTGCAGCCGTATATGCACCTTTTTCATCGTTCAAGTTTGCTCAGCAGATTTTCAAGCTGTGGCAGTTCCTGCAAAATGTCGTTCCAGTTTGGCATACCCTACCAAAAAAGCACATGTGTTTGGTTAGTTTTATTACTTCCGCTGTTAGATTCAGTGTCATTCAGACTCTCTTGGTCCATTCAAATTATGGAATTTTATGATTCTACTATAATTGTACCATGGAGTAACAGATTTTGTTGTAACCAAATAAAACCCACGGAAGAAGAATTACCCTTCCAGATCTTCTCACACGACCATCAAGACGGAGGATTATATAGACATCTTCACCGGGAAGGACACCTTCAGATTCTTGCTGGTCACGTATCCAACTGAACCATGAGTATGTAGATGTCAATGAAACCTCCAACGTAACAAATTGATGGCACCAAAATTTTAAGATAGTGAATTGTGGAGTTCCTGGATCTACAACCATGCTAGCAGCAACAGAAAAGGAATAGGACAATACTTAAAAGTCTTGGTGTAGTCTTCCCAGGAAAGAGATATAATGTAGAAGTAATCTTATAGCAGTATCAGGCTGTCCAAACTTAAGAGTTAACTCTAACTACTTTAAGTACCAACAGTATGCATATGCAGCTGGACGGCTAGAAACCATCATAGGGTCAAGATTGTTCTACAACAGCCTGTAGCTATGGCCTGTGGCCTATGGAAGAAGAGGACTGGGGCAGTCGAGGATGGTATTTTCCATAATTTGAGTGTTTGCGGTTGCACTGGCCACTGGCCAGTTGAGGACGACTGCGATGGTATTCTCATAAATTTGTGCTTGCGATGACACTGACATAAAATTTTCTTCATTAAATACCTACCATTTAAATTCCTAAAATTTCTTGGCTAATTGTGGTTGAGGATGTGGCTGAATGGTAAACACAGGGAATAGGTAGTTTTGCCAAATTTTCTTCTGGTACACAGGGAATAGGGTAGTTTTGCTAAGTTTTCTTCTGGTTTCCTGCTAACTATGCCCATTTTAATGCTGAATTGGCACAAAACAGCCAACACTATTAGCAGAAACGGGTGACACGGCATTTAACGCTAATGGTGTGTGCTGTTTAGGGGCAGACCAGATTTTTTTTTGACATAGTAGGGTGGATCATAAGTTTATTTCTTTGTGCAATAATTTTTCAAAATGCCTTTTTTTTAATCATGCTATGCTGCCTAGGTGCACATTCTATGTTGTCGCACTATGTAGAAATAGCAAAATCATCTGAAAAATGCAATCTAGTTACTTTTTAAAGAAAGATATACAAATGCCAATTACCTACAAAAAAATAAGCACACTCTAGAATAGAGGGGAGAACCCAAAGTGCAGCCGGATCATGAAAGCGTACCTGATCAGGATTTCGTCCATGAGAGCTCTGATCAGTAGTCAGTTCCTGGTGGGATGAAAATTGCAAGTACACATTTCTTCCTGTAAGATTTCTTCCTCTAAGATGGCATAAAAGCATGGTAAAAGTTACATGATAGTATGAATATCACATCTCTACTGGTGATCTTATGTTTGGACAATGAAAGCGTAACAAAGTCAAGTGAAATTATGATATTTGACACATCCCAACCCACAAACGGCATAATTCTCAGGTATTATGGATAATCACAACAGCATAAAAAATAAGGCTATAGCAACTCTACAAACTGCGGCGCAGCTGCCATGGAACCACCATAAGGAAATTCTTACTTAGGATGCACGAAACATAAGGTCCAAGAACAACGATTACCTTACGCTAGGTTGAATCGTAGTGTAGTATTGCAGCACGCTCACTGCAGAAGCCAAATCCTCCATCTGGATAAGGGCCTGCAGCAAATGCAATCCGCCACATTTAGTTTCTACAGGTGTAGGTTTGTGTAAGGGAACACACATGTACACAGACATAATTGCCAGAATGACATGTAACAGAGCAACCTTCAAAACTCACATCGATAGACGGATTAAAATTTTGGAATGACATCCGACCCTTTACAGCTCCTGGATGTGGATTGCCCTCCATGATAACTATGCTGAAGAAAGAAATTAGTACTGGTTCAGTCCGCACTGAAAGATCAAAGCTAGTAATTTTCCATCAAGGTTTTGTTGCATAATATAAGCAGCTAGTAATGAAACGTTAAATCTCATGAGGAAAGTGGTGAATGAATTGCAATGACAACATAATTGATGAAAACTGTGTGCTAGCTTTTAATGTATGATCAGGCTGGTAACCCACACGATGAACTTCAGAAGATAGACACACAAGCATGCAACACTTTGCCAACACACTATATGCATACACAGGTTTTTTGGTGGGTTTTCCAGTGTGACAAAACATTTTTTTAAAAACGGCGGCAATCTTCATCCAACTTCCCATGTGCAGTTCAATTTGATTGGACCAAAACTATGCTTGAAAACTCGGATATAAGCTCACCGTAAGAGCAACTCCAGCAGTAGCCCTCAAAACAGGGCCCCTACTTTTCATTTGAGAGCTCCCCCTACTTTTGAGGGCCCTGTTTTCTGGGCTGCACTCCAGCAGGAGCCCTCAAAACAGGGCCCCTACTTCTCAATTCCCTCTATTTCCTCACACACTATATGCATATGTATGGGACAAAAGCACAATACACAATAAAATATTTATGATTTCACAATGAGGGACAATATTTAAATATATGAATTCAAATACGAATATTCAAATTTAAATTCAAATTTGTTCCGAATTTAAATTGAAAGCACAAATTTATTCTGAATTTAAATTGAAAGCACAAATATGAATTCAAATACGAATATTCAAATTTATTCTGAATTTAAATTGAAAGCACAAATATGAATTCAAATACGAATATTCAAATTTAAATTCAAATTTGTTCCGAATTTAAATTGAAAGCACAAAGTTCATCACATAACATTCAAATTTAAATTCAAATTTGTTCCGAATTCAAATACGAATATTCAAATTTAAATTCAAATTTGTTCCGAATTTAAATTGAAAGCACAAAATTCATCACATAACATTCAAATTTAAATTCAAATTTGTTTTGAATTCAAATATGAATTCAAATACGAATTCAAATACGAATATTCAAATTTAAATTCAAATCTGTTCCGAATTTAAATTGAAAGCACAAATGTTCCACAAAAAACGAGGAAAACTGAAAAATGAGAGCCGGAGTAGGGGGCCCCTAGGAATGAGGGCTTGGAGACCTCATTTGAGAGGCCTCCTATTTTTGAGAGCCAAGTAGGGGCCCTGCTGGAGTTCAGTTTTTTGCTCTGGCTCTCAAATATGAGGTTTGAGGGCTCAAGTAGGGGCCCTGCTGGAGTTGCTCTAACTTACTATACTATACAAACTTGTCATGCTACCCTGAAATCTAAATCCGATACTACTTCCGTAAATCCCAAATCTCTCTCTAGCACTGTATTAAAACACAATGACAGCAGGAGACAAAAAAAACCGAATCTTTTAATCACCGTACCACTTCCTGGCGACTTGAACCGACGAGCCAACGCCTCCAGTCGCCGCCATCTCCACCTCCGCCGCCGCCTCCACCTCCGCCTCCACCTCGGGACTCTTCTCAGCCACCTTCTGCACGACCGCCGCGCGCTGCATAAACTGCACCACCACACACACACACAAACAACAACCCCCCATGAGACGCCAAGCCACGGCGAGGGAAGAACCGGGGACAAAAGGGCTCCTCACCTTTAGATTCCTGAGGGTACTCGAGAGCTCCCGCTTCGCTGCCATCGTCCTGTATGGCGCCGCTGCCGCTCTTCGCTGCTTCTATGCCTCTCCCTCTCTGTCCCCCCAATTTAAGGTTAGGGTTTGAGGGGATCGCGTAGCGGAAGCCACCAGGGTGTTAAAAAAATTTCTTGTCATAAAAAACAAGCAGTCATCTAACCAAAATCGAACGAGCAAAGCAAATTAAGCAACAAAACTAAACCAAAAGCCAACACGTAAACCAAGAAATGCAAGAATCATCTAACCAATAAACTACCAGGGGGTGAGGATGAAGACAAGAAGCCACTACGGACCTTGAAGGACAGGAGCTAGCAAGTCGTTAAGGTGGAGGGACGCTTCGAGGTTGAGGTCGTCGGCGCAGAAGCGACGCCCGAGCGCCTAGCTGTAGGCGGAAGTGCGGTGGCTTGGGCTAGTGCAGGTGAGCACGGCGTAGAGAGGCAGGCGGTACCGGGGCGGCCTAATGACGAAATTAACAAATTGCTCGATCATGAGGAGGATGGCCGCCTTCTCCTCCTCGCCGAGGCGTCTCCTCCGCCGCATCCGCCGCCGCTGCTTGAGCACCACCTCCTTGCCGAACCCCACCATGCGGAGCTCGCCGTCACCTCCTCCCGCTCCCTCTTGGTCTTCTTCTGCTGCTACTGCTGCTCGGCGCCCTCGGCGGCATCCAGGCCCAGCGCCTCCCTTCTCTTCTTCTGGTACCGGATCCCGCACGCGTTGCACAGCGACTGGATCAAGGAACAGACAGATCGGTCGGATCAGCCGCCACAAACCACAGGCGAAGAAATAAATGCACAGATCGGGAAACCCAAAGCCAAGATCAGATCGGATCTCACCTTGGGGCCGGAGGGGCCACCGCGCCAGAGCGGCGTCTTGGTGGGGGAGGAGGAGGCGGCGGCGCGGGGTGGGGAAGAGGAGGAGGCGGCGGCTGCAGCGCGGGGTGGGGAGGAGGAGGAGGCGGCAGTGGAGCGGACGGGTGGGGGGAGGAGGAGACGGCGGCGGAGCGGGGGAGGAGGAGCGAGGGCGGAGTGCAGCGGAGGAGTGGGAGGCGACGGCGGGGGAGACCTAGCCCTGGCCTGCCGCGGATTTGAAATCTCCGCGGGGTTGGGAGGAGGAGGCGGCGGCGACGCGGCGGATGAGGGAGGGGAGGAGGCGGCGGCGCGGGGTGGGGCGGAGGAGGAGGCGACGGCGGCGCGGGGTGGGGCGGAGGAGGAGGCGGCGGCGGCGCAGGGTGGGGGCAGGAGGAGGCGGCGGCCTCGAGCGCGGGGTGGGAGGTGGGAGGTGGGAGGTGGGAGGCGGCGCGGGGTGGGAGGGAGGGGAGGAGGCGGCGGCGGAGCGGACGGGTAGGGGGAGGAGGAGACGGCGGCGGAGCGGGGGAGGAGGAGCGAGGGCGGAGTGCAGCGGAGGAGTGGGAGGTGGGAGGCGGCGGCGCGGTGCGGGGGGTTGGGGGCGGGGTGAGCAGAATTTTCGCGAGCTAGGGGATCAGAGAGCGGGTGGGGAGGGCGGTTCGGGAGGAGGGAGGGTGGGGAGGGGTACTGCAGATACATGGAAGGATGACCGTCGGATATGGTTGAGTAAGGAGAGAGAATAGAGGAGAGTTAATCTGGTGCGCACGTTTTTAGGATGGTGTATTTCTGGGTGCATATTGTGGTGTGGACATAGTTAAGGTTATGATTGTGGAGCAGGTAATTGTTGGGTGGATGTAGGATAATTTTAACTGGTGGATTATTAGATTAGATTAACTTAATTCAGTTAATGCGTTTTAATACTGCTTAACTCAGTTAAGTTAGGATTAAGTTAACTCACTAAATTGATAGAATAAATTAACCTAGCACAACTAACCCTCCTAAATTTTATTTTTCTATTTCTAACCTAATTAACCCATCAAATCTAGCCAAACAGCAATTTAGATTAATAAGCTTTGTTACCAAACACAAAATTTAGATTAAACTAACTTGGTTAAATTAAAGTTAGCTAATCACATTATTTTAACCCCAACTTTAGTTCACGAGGTTGAATTATGCCATGCATGCACTAATCCATGATCCATGCGTGCATATGCCCCCACACAAGACTAGCTGTAATCTGTGTGTGCATTTCTTGCCTCTTGAATGCACAGACAAGTATTTGAAATCGTACGTGTGTATATTTTCCACATGCGATTATATCTTAAAGCGCGTACAAAATCTCGTCAAACAACGTTGGGTATCACATCAGAAGTGCCCAAAACTACTGAGCCTAGAGCACAAATTTTCATCTCGCCAAGAAAACCAGCAAGTGATGTGAACCCCCTCGGTGGTCTTCTCGCTTTCTAAGGGGCACATCACTCAATATTCATATCCAGTGCTCGGATTTGAACTCCCAATGCCTCTCCCATTTCGCATTGAACATCCAAATATACCATCAGTAGCGGACCCAGAATAAGGTGGTGATCGGTTCGGCTGAAAGCCTCATGGCTGAAAACACTGTAGCTGGCTGAAAAAAGCACTGTAGCTGACAGAGGCTTATTTACCATAATTAAATTTAAAAAAATTTAAAAATAGAAAAAACATATTAGCCCATCACGTATAATGTAAACAAATACAAGGAAAAAAAGAACCGGTAAAAAAACTCAAAAAAAAGCCAAAAGTTCAGAAAAAGACGAAATTTATGAATAGTGCAAAAATAAGCTGAAGCCAGAAGCTGAAACCATATTGATCAGGGCCTAAATCTTAGCTAGGGCGGCTCGTTACCGCCTTGCCCGGTGCCACTTTCTCATCGGACATGCCGCTGCCTCTACAGGTGCTGCTAGAGTTTGGTCACTCGACACTTGCTCGATGACTCTAACACTGTGCGTTGCTCAATAAACTAATAATAGGTTCTGTTCTTAGCTTTTTATTGCTTTATTACTCAACTAACCTCCATTTTAGAGAACATGTATACTTCTGGAATATGCAAACATCCTAAATGCATCAAGCAACTTATCTTACTCCCTGCTCAGTCACACAGCATTCAACATCAAGACAAAAATAAGTTTTATGTGGTCATGATTTTGGGATTAAACAATGCATGCCGAAATAATCATTTTAAATGGCCATGGAGATTTGAGAGGAACATAATCACAATCTATTTCATTTGATTTTGAATGAGATTAATCATATAACATAAACACAGAAAGCAGTGGAAGAGTGAAAAAACAAGTACAATGAAAATTGAGACGATATGTCCTCCAAAGTTCTTGACAAACAAATGCCACGTCCCCCTGTCCGCCATGCCACCCGGGCCCACCACGCCCCCTTGGATACTCAGATTCACCTCGCAATCTCATCCAATTTATCTGTGAAATCTTGAAAGGAATCACAGAAATAATCAATCATAGCCAGCATAACACGTACAAGATGTAAGCTGAAAGCCTGCAAAGTAGCATCTACTCCATATTTCCATATTTCATATTTCCTTCAGACTCTGCAAAGCAAAAGCAGCATCTAATGTTGGCATACAGTCATACAGATGATTCCATATTTCCATTCACGATATTATGCTAGCTAAAACATGAATTTCAGTTTCTCAACAACTCATCATTTCGACATGCCATACCATTTCCACTGGCATAACTCAGGGGAAGCACCAAAAGGTTCGATTTTACGCACCTTGCCTGGAGTATGAGCCCATTCTCCTCTGCATCAGTGATCATACATTCATACTGTATCCAATCCTGCACAAAAATAAAAACAGCAACGCACAGAACAAATTTTTAGCTCAGAATCCAGAAGGTCAGTGAAAGAAGAACAAAAACTTTAACCGTAAACACCAAAGAAAGGCACCAAAACTTTCCAAAAATCTAGTTAGGTCAGAATGGAAAAAAAATTCAAATTTTATCCTTACAGACCATCGACGCAAACTAACAACCATCATCGTTTACCCAGAGCAACCAGAAAGAACCAAACTTTTATACATAATCCACCCCTAAAAGATGCGCAACAAACTTGCACAATCCACACATAATCCACCCACCATCAAGTTACAGTAAAAGATGAAGCAACAGCACCATTCATCCACGGAGGCACGGATCCACCATGGCCGTCGCGCCCCCAGGCCACCGCGCCCCCAGGCCACCGCGCCCCCTGGCCGCCGTGCCGCGCTCCGCGTCGCCGCCTCCCCTGGCCGCCGCACTGTGCTCCGCCTCTGGCGTCTAGGGTTAGCGGCGCCCTTTGCGGGCTGCTCGCCCCGCCGGCCCATGTGCGTGTTAGACTTCTACTCATCTCACTACATTGCGTGGGGCTGTTGACTGTTGAGTGCTTACTGCTGGGCTGAAGGCCGAAGCCCAATTGGCGGCTTGGCGTTGTCTTCTGCCGTTCGGCCGACTGCCGCCGTTCAACTTCGCGAACTGATGCTTCGCGATGCAGAAGATAATTTGAATCGGATGTTTCGTGATGTAGAAGATGAATGATTCTTAGGTTTATTAATTTTGTAATAATTATTTTATATTTATTAATTTATATATACGTAACATTAATTTCTTATCGATAAGTTGCGTCCATCGCTACAACTATGGACCTGTTTGTTTCAGCTGTAGATTCTGAGAAGTAGCTGGTGAGTATCCAGGTAGTTAGAATCTGGAGAAGCTGGATAACCCCAGCTTCTGGCTACTAGTTCATTTTCTGGATTCTGTAGCTTCTGGCTACTTAGAATCTGGATGAAAATCTGGACTGTTTGGGGAGCTGCAGATGCCAGAAGCTGAAACAAACAGGCCCTATATTAGAACAGACCGAGCTCCAACAAATTCAAGCACAATGTGTGTACTTTTTGATGTCTCTGGTCATAATAAAGATGGAGAGTTCCACAATATAGAATGAATTTGATTAGAATAAGATTGAGCTTAATTGTACATGTGTGCATTTGTTTATAGATGTTAGTTTATTTCATTTTAGTTAATTGATTTGTGAAATGGATGTTCTTGTTTCTAAGATAAATGTGAATTGGATGTATACATGTACTTGTGTTTTTGCTTGTTTCAGATGGCATGGCTAGCATTTTCTGAGGCTAGCCAATAAACAGAAATAAATTTAGGAATACAAAAGAATATCACAGACGGTTATTAATTCAAAACCGTATGTGATATTAGACTATCACAGATAGTTTATAATAGAAACTATCTATGATAGTCAACTATCACAGATAATTATGAGTTAATAACCGTCTGCGATTGTGTGTGTCACAAATGGTTTGAAAATCGTCGGTGATGACCTCACATCATTACTGACCCATAAACTCAGACGGCTCATAAAACCGTCTATGATGACCTTTTCTGTAGTAGTGGATGCCGTTCCCATGGAATGACTTGCGCTCAAGTTGGTGCATGAGGCATTTTGCGGCCAACTTCCACACTTGTTTTCGGACCTTATGAAGAAGTTCAAGAAGTTGCACCTGCAGAACTAAAAGTGAAAGTTTGATGCTGTATAGCGAGAGCTTGAGGTGAAAACCGCCTGTAGCAGTAGAGGTTCTGGGGCTGGAACATCACAAAGCGAGTTTGCTGAGTGGATGAGTGTGCATTGCCTGGACTTGGGGAATTAGTCCCTTCTCCACGATACGCACGGTGCACGATATTGCATTATGACGATTAACATATCTGATGTGTACAACAGTATGTTCAAAGGAGTCTGCGCCCTGCCCATCACTACCGTTGCGGATGAGACTTGGAATTACACTATCGGTTACTTTGTGAACTGGGCTATGATAGCTAAGAAGCACTTCAACGAGGGGAAGCAATACTCAGAGGTTACCCCTTGCCTACATGGAGAAGAAAATAATGAAGGCCCAAACCCATGTAGCTCACACGATGGACAACGCGAGGAAGAAATTCAAAATCTGTCCCTTAGACAAGTATGTTATGGGCCACTTGAGAGGTGATCAGAAGTATGTTTGCATTTGCAACAAGCCTCAACTGTAGCACAAGCCTTGTTCCCACGTATATGCTGCATGCGCCATACTATGCCAAGCTTCTGTAATGTACGTATCAGAGTTCTATGACATACATCACTTGTATGACACCTGGAACATGAAGATCAACTCATATGGTGTGGAATTGCACTACAGGGACCTATGGTTGGGGGTTGTCAAGTGGTCACCCTAATAGCGCACTACGGTATCCTGGGCAGGGCAGGCATCAGTCAAGGCACATCTGTAACGATATGGATGCTAGCCAACGTGGAGACAGTCCTAGACCTAGGAGGTGTAGGCTATGCAAGACTACTGGGCACACTCTTTGAGGGACTACCCAAACAAGCCTTCTTTCTCCGATGTGTGCCCAAGCAGATACTCTATCAGTTGATTTCGCTAGGGCCCTCAAATGTTGTCTTTAACCTTTCCTGGGTTGTGCATTACTATCTTGTCCAATGTGTATAAGTAAAAATAATTTGTTTTAATGAGCTGTGAACGCCTAGTTGTGAGCGTTTTGTGCATGATTTTTTGTTATCTTTGTTGTCACATTGGAAGCTTACAAATTGAATCATTTACTTTGCTCTCTCATTGAAAAACCTGCAGACGACTATGCAGTGTCGTCCTGGTTTCACCGCGGGGAAGTATTGTCGCTTCTTTTGACCGTCCATCCAAGGCCATGCTTGGAAGCCGCCGATGGTACTCGGCAGCCACTGCCACGTGATGGCCATCCACACCTATGTGGCCAAACTATCACTCATTTCAGGTCCCATGCATGGCAAGGTCAGAAACATGATGTTGTGTGTTGTTTTCTTTCTTCTGTTGGTACTGTTGTGACTGTTGTACTGGTTCGCGTGTTCGTATGCAATGGACTCAAGTTAATTTTTTAGTTGCCAAACAAATCAATGGAAGCATAAATGCATTGGACTTCGCAGGAAAAGGAGATTACATGGTGTTGTGGTTACAGACCAAACAGAGTATTGTAGTGGGGAGTTAGGTGAGTAGAAAATGGCTTAGGGTCTTTCCCCATGGCCTGTGTCCTACATATATACATCCACATGGGGAGTGCCTTTACAATTATACCTTTACACATGAGTATTTCCCTCAGGGGTACCTATGTCACTATACATGTCCCATTCTGGGCCTTACACTCTCTTAACAGGCCTGCTGGGCTTAGGTGGGGGCCACCCCTACAACACATGGCATGATGGTTCGGCAAATTGGTTTTGTCATCGTCGCTACTACTACGGTGCACTGCGCGACAAGGATCCAAACCATGGAAGGGTACATGCCTTTAGGAGGTTGGAAAAACATAGTGGGCAGCATTGGGGAATAATACATGATGAGCCGGCCTACAGTGTGGATTGGGGCCATTTGCCCTTCCTTGGATGTTCAGTGTTGTACTCCTCCCCGAATACCTTGGCCTAGGCTGCAATAGCGTGCTTCCTATTATGTTCCTTCTCGTGAGCCTGGCTCTTTGTGCACCTGCATGCCTCGAGATGGGCTTGCATCTCATGCCGGATACGATCGTCACACTCCTCATTATGGCGTCGCTCCTCCATCCTCTCATGGTCCCTGTTGGCATCTCACTCCACACAATCATGGGGACTATAGGTGAATCTCTCAATCGATCCACTTCCGGTAGCCACACAGTGGATTTGGGGACCACGGGTGAATCTCTCAGTCGATCCACTTCCGGTAGCCACACAGTGGATTTGGGGACTACGGGTAGATGGGAGTAGGGATGGCAAAATTATCCGTGGAGCCGGGTATCCGCGGGTATCCAACCCGAAAATAGTGGGTTTGGATGGCATTTTCTATCCATGGATAGTTCGTAGCGGGTACCCGATAAGAGTTCGGGTTGGATTTGGAGGGCAAACTCTACCCATGGATATCCATGGATACCCGAAGTGTGTATGACATGTGGGCCCTTTCACCTAGTATATAAGTAAAAATGAGGGAAACCCTAACCCTACCCACCCAATCCCACCCACCCCAGTCCCCACTCCCCAGCCGCCACCTGACCCACGACGCGTCGACGCCCATCCCCCTACGCCCCGCCCGGCCGCCCCCCGCGCCGTCCCCCCGCGCCGCCGCCGCCCGCGCAGATCCCCCCGCGCCGTCCCCCCGCGCAGATCCCCCCGCGCCGCCGCCGCCCGCGCAGATCCCCCCGCGCCGTCCCCCCGCGCAGATCCCCCCGCGTCGCCGCCGCCCGCGCCGTCTCCCTGGCGGCCCGGCTCCCCGCAGCATCTCCGGATCTCCCCGGCGTCCCGGCTCCCCGCGGCGTCTCCCCGGCGGCATCTCCCCAGCGGCGTCTCCCCGGCGGCCCGGCTCCCCGCGGCAATCCCTTCCCCCGCGGCGTTTCCCGGCGGCCCGGCTCCCCGCGGCCGGCCACCCACTGCCGTTCGCCCTTCTCCGGCCTCCCAACTCGCAGATCGAAGAATTTTGTCCAGTTTTTTGGATATCCATTGGATATCGGGTATCCGCGGGTTTCGGGTTCGGGGCTCCTATTCGCCCCGAAAGTTATTTCGGGTTCGGGTTTGGATAGTACTTTCGGGTTTCGGATTCAGGGGGGAAAGAGCAGAACCCGGAGATATCCAACCCGTTGCCATTCCTAGATGGGAGAGGTTGTAAGTGCAAACTTTCATATAGGAATAGAGGGGGAATGTATTGCATGCATCCCTATTAGTTGTTGACAGTTGCCCATATCCCAATGACGGTCGAAATAGTCCTAGGCGTAGTTATCACAACCACAGTAATGCACGCCCATGCTAAGGTGCTCTTTGGACTTGAAAATTTTGCATCCGTCCCTACACCAGTAGAGGGGCGACGTGTCCCCCTTGAGGGACTTGCGGGGAATGATCCATCGGAATGTTCAGGTAGGGGTTGCTATTCGGGGGGTGTCATTGCGGGGAGGTGCCCTCCTAGCATGTCGCATTTCTTCGTCCTGGGCTGTAGCAGCTGTTGCGAGGTTGCGGATCTCGTATCGTTGGTTGTCCACGTGAGGGAGGATAGTGTTATACTCTCATTGTAGGATAACCCATGGTGGAAGGGGTGGTACTTGTTTGGTGAGCTGACGTGGTGTATGCAGGTGAAGTGCAATTCGGTTGACATTTTTTGCATCCGCGAGGTAGCGGGCCCATTGCTGTAGAAACCTAACTCATTCAGTCACGTCGCTGTAGAAAGCTGACTCATTGGGTCACGTCACTGCGAAAAGCTGACTTGTTGGGTCACATCGTGCTGACTTATGTGACCTCACAATGTGTGCAAAGCTTAGTTAGTTGTCATCGTTGTGTTGATGTTTTGCTACGTACAGTCATCCATTGGTTTTAAAATTTTCATAATGTTCCGACCTCTTTTTTAATATTAAAAATTTCCTATAAATAGTACACATAAATAATTTTTTGAGAAAAATTCATATGATTAAAATTATGGAAAAATTACACAAGCAACTACCCTATATCGGAAGGCTCCACAAAAAATCAGGTCCCATATGTTGGCTAGGTCATCTCCACCGGCCCCGAATCTAGTTTGTCAGGAACGTCAGGCGGTCGGGTGCCTATTGTTCACGACATAGGTCGTATCGTGGGTCCTCAGCGGGTGTGTGCACATGCTCGAAAGGTGTAATCATGGCAGGTGATCCTAAGAAAAAACCTTCCAATCAGTCTTCTACTGGCGAAGTTTGTCCATGCGATAGGATCCACTGTGCTTGAATTGGGTACTAGCCCCCGAGAGGGCTAGATGCATAGCACTGTGGTGCCTGAGGCAGAGAGGTGGATGGCCCCGGATGCCCATAGCTGTACGAGGCAGGGTTGTATGGTGCATCGCTCGAAAGACCCCATTGGTCTGACAATGTATTATATCAGCCTTCCACCCGCTGGTGCTCTTCCAACGGAGAATCCCCACTAGCTACTAGCATTGTGGCCTGCGTCTCGATGGCCTCCAGTATGACATACTCGTGCCTGCATGATGTCGACGGCAGTAAGGTCAGGTCCCTACGGCGAACCTACATGCAACACCACGATTAATGAGGACTAGAACATTTCAACATAGCACACCTACAACTCTGTGATGACTCACAAAGGCGCTATGTGGTATGGTCGGGTGGTTGCCGACGCTGGGTTGGTGCCTGGATGCACTGGGCCATGATGATTGCAGTGGCAATGGTGCACGATGGAATCTTGTCCGATGCCTGGCGTCGACATCGCTTGGTCTACCACAGCTCAAGTTGCGAATGACTTGCTCCACATCCTTGCATATGGACTTTATCATCCCCTTAAAACCTTCCACTGTGGTCGACCATCCCAGTTGGGACACATGTTCAGTCCATTCCAGAATGTCGTAAATGCGATCCAGCTACATGGGGTAGCAAGGAAAAGATTTGTTACTTCACCAATTTTCTGAGGTTGCAAAATGTGGACCTTTATGAATGTACCGAGTCAGCACACTACACTACTCGGTGTATGTTTGCCCCCAACACCAAGTGGTCGGTGTGACTGGGCTCTGCATGCCGTGGTAGGGGCATCCCTGCTAATCTTGGCCATGTGCTCTACACGTACCATTGCAAGTAAGTGCCATATGTCTCGTCGTACGGTCGTGTCTTGTTTAGGGTCCATGCAAGTTCAGTTGACTCCCACTCATCTATCCAACGTTGTTGTGTTGGCTGCCAGTCATCGATTTTCTGACCCTTGTTCATTTGCCTGCAAGTCCAACATAAAAAATCAAGTTAGAATTAATACAACAAAGGTATATCTTGCAGTATGATATGCAAAATTATATCGTACTTACGTGTGGCTTACCCGGGGGAGAGGTCGACCCAACGGCAAGGGGACCTGCTGGTGGAGCCAGAACTACCTCATGACCTGTTGCGGGTTGTACCGCTCCACCAAATGTGAGAATACAAGATGACATGTCATCATCCAATATGGCACATCTTGCTAGTAGAGCAAGCTCAATCCATTCGACGCTACCTGTTGCATGAAGGCTTGCGTCCAAGGGGCCCATATGATGTCGTCCTCATGGAGACCCTTGAATTCATTATGGAACTAAGGTAGAGGTGACACGCCCTCTCCCTGGCCCAGCCCAACCCAGAATAGCCAAAGTCCATCTGATTCTCATGGTCAGGCCATCCGTAGCCTCGTCCTTATCATGGTAAAAAAGTTCACTATTGTCATACGGGTGAACTGGAACGCGGAAGTAAGGTCGCCCGACCAGGAAGTGCTCTCACGCCCACAGCTATAACAGTGTATGACAACCCGCCAGCATAGGCTCAGCTTTTGTGTGATGCTGAGATGTGTCGCACAGGCTGCGGTAGGTTGCACACAGCACAAGTAAACCCCCGTTGTACTGCGGCACGATGTCCTCATCCAAGTCCGCAATGGACTCCATGAGGTGAAGGTAGCTTGAGTACACCACGTCCCCCTTAGTGGTCGGGAACATGATCCACCCAAATAGGAACATCAAGTACGCAATGAGGTGGCATTGGACCACCTCCACCATGAAGTCCTCAGGGCACTGCATGTACCGTCGAAGCCATGCATGCGGCACCCCCTTGCTCTTCTTTGGGATAGCCGTCCCGAAGCGCTCAACAAGATGCACCTTCTAGTCAGGTGATCTTGCTGGAGGGACGACCGCAAGGCCTCACAAGGGAAGGCTTATAATGAAGCTGACATCCTGCAATGTCATCGTCATTTCCCCCCACTGAAAGTGGAAGGTGTGGGTCTCAGACCGCCGTCGATCAGCGAGGGTAGAAAGAAGAGACACGTCGATCAAGGAATTTCGGCATGCGTTAATCATGCATGCAAACACAATCAGCCGAGATTAATTAGGATGTACCATGCATAGCAAGCAGCTGGTAAAAGTTGTACACGTAAATTAAATATTATTAAGCTTACCGAATTAGGTGGTGCATGCAAGTATCTATATTTACTGCCTCCGTTCCTATTTATTTACCTTTTATCAGCACACACATATTTAGGTAATTAACTTTGGACAGAATTTGACCAAATTGTCCTCTAATAATATCTCGAGCACATGAAACGAGATGGTAAAGCAGAGGAAATGCGTAGGTTCAATAGGAATAGTTTAACAAAATTTATGTTAGAATTGGAAAAATGCCAGATATTTAGAAACAAAATTTTTGGTTAAAGGTGCCGAGTGTCTGAATTAATATGCATGCAGCGTGTGTACTGCTGATCCCTGCCAAGAGACCGAGAGTGCACATGGCGTGTCTAGATCTCTGCGAGCTGTTTAATGCATCCTAGTAACCACGAACCCAGGCGCTGAGAGACTGCGCATCTCCCTCGCGATAAGTTTGCAGGGCCGCTTTCGAGCATGAACTGACATGGATGGATGGCACCTAAGTTCAGCGCGAATGGTCCATCCTGGCGCTGGGACGTCGTACCTCAACGCTAGGCGTTCTGGCACCAAAAAGATTGACCATTTCTGAAAATAGTTTTAGGATGGATCTAACCCCAGAAATATATGAAAAGGAGCTGATACATACAAAATAGTTCGTTGGAGAAGATATCGCAGTTTGGTTTTGTTTTTGGGTTGGGGGGTACGATATGCGCAGCTGCAGGTGTGATCATTTTGGTTTATTTTGAGTGGTTTATGACTGAAAAGCACTGTAACTGGCTGAAAAAACACTGTAGCTGACAGAGGCTTATTTAGCATAATTAAATTTAAAAAAAAATATGTTAGCCCATTACGTATAATACAAACAAATACGAAAAAAGAACCGGTAAAAAAGCTCAACAAAAAGCCAAAAGTTCAGAAAAAGATGAAATTTATGAATAGTAAAAAATAAGTTGTAACCTAAAAAGCTGAAGTCAAAAGACTGAGGAGTAATTAAGTAAATGGTTTGGCTTATGATTTGGTCTAGTGTTTACTCCCTCAAGTGAAAAATAAGTGTCAAAAGCTAGTGTCAATTAACGTAGGCCGCTAATCACCCCATCAATGCGTATTGAAACAACGACAATAGACAACAGTTCATGACTCGCCAATTCGTTGTATCGTTGCAGTTTATAGTCGATATATCGTTTGTAATTCACGTCAACTAATATGGTATTTATTGATACCGCACTGAAATAAATTGAAATTTATCGACACCGGATCGTATTTTCAACAATACCATATATTACCGAATGTATAATACCGTATTTACTGTATATACCGAACTGAATATACCAGGAGGGTTATGTCAGCCGTTTCCATAGGTGGCCAACTCGGTACAAATGGATAAGGAGTTAACAAAAAGATAGGAGTGTAATTCTCATATAATATATAGCTTATTTGAGAGGACCAGGGAGCTAAAAAAGAGTTGACATCGCATTGAGGGATGGCGATGTCTTCGATACGCATTTTGTGGTCCCAATTCGTTTGCTGCATGGATCTATCGCTCCGGATAGGATCCCATGTACATTTTGGCTTTCTCCCTCCCGCTCTTCCACACACACATGCAAGCGATATGACCATGGCCACTACCGCACACTACCTCCCGAATCCTCTGACCACCATTGCTGAGTGCTGCCTCCCTTTGTGGCTGCGCCACTCCATGCCAGCCTACCGCACTCTTACCTCACCGCCGGGCCACCCGCTCACCGCGCTCCACACCACTGTCTCACTCCAGCCAGACCTAGGAGCCACCCGCTTATATCCGATTGGATCTGGTCACCGGTGGCTCGGCTCTAGCTGGCTTGCCTCCAGTTGGATCTGGTCGGTAGCAATGACAGAGAGAGGAGATAGGATGGTGGTAAGGAAGGTGAGGGAGATGGAAAGAGAGAGGGGGGCAATGGCAGGAGAGTGACAAGGGCCAAAAGAGGTGGAGGAGGTCATTGGCTAGCTGGGTGAGGGAGGAGAGGAGCGGTCAGTGGGATGGGTGCACTACCACACAGAGGGTCATTACAGACGGTTCTAAACCCTCATCACAGACGGTTTCTAAACCATTTGATTTATTGCGTCTGTGATAACAAGCAATTATCATAAATGGTTTTTGAGCTATCTATGATAAGTCATAGCATAGACAACTCATATAAAGAACCGTATGTGAAGATCAACTATCACGGAGGCTTTGACCACGAAACTGTCTGTGATATGTTAGATGGTTGTATTTGCTAACTGTCTGTGACGGGCTACATGTCATTGACGGTTGGTGCACAGAACTGTTTGTGATAGTAGGCATTCATAGACGGTTTATGTCACAAAACCGTTTGTGATAGTTCACTCTATATATATAGAATTTTTTTGTTTTTGGCTAGTCTTAGGAAATGCTAGTCATACTCTCTGAAAACAATATGCAAATAACAGATACAAGCAAACACACAAATGCATACATGTATCATAGACACATATATATCGATCACAGATAAACAAATTTATAGATTGATTATAGATGAATTGTCATAATATTTTTATAACATGTTTACAATACAGTAAGAAAATATTGTTTGTCACTAAAAATTTCATTCAGCCTCGACTGCGTGAAACTCTCCATTTGGGTTAATGATCTCCGCCATTAAGAAGGTGGTGAGCCGTCCTCAAATTTTGGAGAGTTCATTTATTTGGACTGAACTTAAACTGATTTTGATGCCTTGTTGCTTGTAAGAGTAAAGTTGTAAGCACTTATATATATATATATATATATATATATATATATATATATATATATATATATATATATATATATATATATATATATATATATATATATATATATTAATTGATTAAGTAGGAAATAATTATTATGAGATTGACAAACCTCTAGATCCTTGGGCTTACCACCCATGATTTCTTTCATATGGCGGCAAACATAGAATCCACATACATTACCCCATAGCTACTGGTGGTACTGCAAAAATAGAATTACATACATATGTTTGTTCCGCTTGAGAGGCATCATTATGAAGTATGACATAGGATTATTGTGTGCTAGCGGCTACCGAAAATCACGTCACATGTCGCAGTATGGTGTTCTCTTCCACGTGTCTCCCTCTTTTGGCAATGTATGCGGCGAACAACCTACATAATTCAAAAAAGTTAGCCTCAGCCATTGCAAACGAAGGGTACATAGTTATTTATGGATAAAATGAGTTTACCTATTAATTAATTGTTGCACAAGTGTGAAGTCGTGCTTGCTCTTGATTAGGGAATCAAGGTATATTACCATGTTCCGCTTTGGTACAATGACAATTAGAATATAGTACCACCTACACATGTATAAAACCATCGTCCTTAAAACTAAGTTCATGTTGCATATGAAGTATAAATCAATGAGTGAAGCACTTACCCCCGGTTGTAGGGTAGAAGTATGTACACCTTATTATTATGAGCATGCAGTCCCGTTGTTATGTAATCCTTGACATAGGATGCATTTTGGTTGATGCATGCTCAGAGATTAAGTATGGGTTGAGAAAATCGACCGGTTATTTTCTTCGTTTGGCTTCTAGCATCATGTGTCTACATAAACAAGGAGTTATGTTATTTATCAGTATTACATGAATATAAACCGTAATTGTGCACACTTATAGTGTCCAACATCTTAAAAGTGAGGTATCGAGGATGTCGAGGTTGAAAAGTTCAAACAAATCATCAAAGCCCACCATGAAGAAGCTAGGCTCGTGGAGAAAATGCTCCATCATGTCTGTGGGGTTGAGTGTTTTGTGTCTAGATAGCCTTATGCGCTGTACTTTGGTCCTGAAATTTAGCCATCATCTTTATCCGCACAAAGGCATTCCTTGTATCTGGCAACACGAAAGGATACTTCATGAAGGGTGTCTGATCCTTGTTCATGTACTCCATGACAAGCATGCTGTTGAAGGTCTTCCACATTTTTCCCATCATGAGAAACACCTACCGTCTCACGATTCCTCAACTTCTGCTGAGATATCAAACGACCTTGAAATTTCATCCCACAGCTACTCTTTCTCTTCTCTTGTCAGAGCCTTCCAGCTTGGTGTGGTGATGGGGACATGTTCCTTACAACTATCCCACAAGTGGATCGAAATGTTGTCATTGCTTTCTTGGGATGCAGAGGGACCCCAACAGGAGTGACCTCCATGATAGTCATTCAACCCTCAGGCCTGCTTGATATTCCTCTACCATCTCGCTTAGGTACCCCTTTCATCAGGGGTGGCATTGTCGTGGTCAGGGGTGGCAGTGTAGAGGTCAGGGGCGCTTGGGTGGGGAGGGGGATGAAGACTCACACGCCTGGGACAACGTGTAACATCCCAAAATTTGGCTTTCTGAAAAAATTTAAATTCAAATTAACTATTTTAAAGTAATTGGATTTTACTCGGCTTTTATTTGATTTTCTGAGTTTTAATTCAAAATTTAAAGAAAGAAAATGCATTTTAAATATTTTATTAAAGCCAAAAAGGGAAAATTATATTTTTCCTAGCCTCTCCTAATTTCTAAATATTATTTGAGAATTTTTTGAAATTTAAAATCAATTTTCAAAGTTAAAAAGTATTTTATAAAATTATTAAATTCAAATCTGAAATTAAAAATATTTTTAATAAGTCTAAAATGCTTCCAGGAATATTTTATGATTTTTCTGGAATTTTTAGACATTAAATATTAATTTTCCAAGTGTTTATAAAGTTTCTAGTAATTGCTGAAATTTATTCCGAAAATAAAAATCAAATTAATCCTATTCCGCCATGTGTCGCTCTCAGATTAAATCAACCTCTCTCTACGTTTTAATCCTAGCCACACATGATCACTTACCCCTTCATAAAATCTAAAGGCCCTCATCAACTCACTTGCCACGTGTCGCGAATCCGACGGCCCGTACCCCTTCACTAACTCTCACTCTCTATGACACATGGGACCCATATGTCATATCCTTCTTCAACCTCACCTTCTTCCTCCTCCCACTCTCTCTCTCCACCTCCATTAAACCGAAAATCAAGCTTTGTTTTCGGCCGTTTTTCTTCGCGTTAATTCCCGATTGAAGTATGGAAACGGAAGCCCCATCAATTCCCCTTAATCCGCCGGCCGTTTCCCCTCTTTTATTTCCCTTATTCGCGGTTTGCATTAACTCCGGCGAAGCTCCAAAAATCCGGCCACCCCTCCTCCCCCTGCCTATAAATACCGCCCTCCCCTCGCCCTCCCTCACCACCGCCTCCCACCGCCCCTCTCCTCCTCTTCTCGGCCGCCTCCCGGTGCCCCACCGCCGGCCACCCAAACCCCGCCGCCACCACCTCCAACCTCCACCGCCGCCGCCTCCTAGCGCCGTCGCCGGCCGCCCACACCTCCACCGCCGCCGCCGGTAAGCGCCGCCGCCTCCCCTCATCCGCCGCCGCCGTTCGCCGCCCTCCCGCCGGTCGCCGGCCGCCGGCAAGGCCGCCGGCTGGCCACCTCCCGTGCGGCTGCGCGTGCGCCCGCGTGGCCGGTTGTGCCCGCGTGGACGGCCACGTGGCCGCCACCTCGCGCCCGCATAGCGCCATGTGGCCGGTGTGCCACGTCGGCGAATCCCGTGGTCCGTGGATCCGGTTCACGGTAGACCGGACCCACCGGTCATTCAAATATGTTTTCCCGCTCAGAAAATTCGAAAATGGCTGATGTCATAAATAGCATTTTTCAGTGCAAAATAATTCCCGAAAGTCAGCCTTTTCCTTTTTCCCTCCTGTTAATCTTCCGAAAGCCATAACTTTCTCATTTTAACTCCGATTTGATATGTTCAAATTTCTAAATTTTTCTAAAATCCTAAGCTATCCAAATATGGACTCTTTTTGAATTTTTGAGTTTTATTTTAATTTTGTTTGATTTTATTTGTTTTGGTTTGTCTGTCTTTTCGCGCGTAGATTCCGCTGTCGTTGAGGATTTCGTCGAGTCGCAGCAAGAAGACCCAAACAGCACTCAAGAAGGCAAGTCTCCTTTGATCATCTTGAACCTATGATTTCGAAATGTTTTAATTATTTTAAATTATGTGCATTGCTATTTATATAAAATATTAGTTCAAATCTTAAGGGTTAGTTAAACCAACCTTGTTACACCCTCCATTGAAATTGCATGCCATGTACCTTTGTCACCCTAGAATTTCATTTGTCTCAATAATGAGATTATTACTGAATCTTTGTGAATAGTGGAATGGTAGTATAATGCTTAGTCTCGCTATTTAATACCTTTGAAATCTTGAAAATGGGAAATTATGATTTATTGTAATACCCCTGTGTTTATGAAAATTAGTGGTAATTGGAGTTGCCACTGTTCTTTTAAAATAAACTAAAATGTGAAAATTGGTTTAGATTAGGGTGGATGGTTAGTTTGGATTGGTACAGGAAGCATGAGATCTTGTAATGTGTATGTTCCACCCTAGTCAATTAAGGACCGACGCTTGTGTTTGTCCAGACTGAGCATTAACCGTACAACCACAAGTCTATATGGGTATGACCTAGCTGACTAACTTACGATAGTCTAGTTTAGGTGCCACCAGTGGAAAGTGGATGCCAGGGATGGACTGGTTATTCACAGTGAGGGACAGGGATTTACTGTACTCATACGGCGCAAGAGGGGGCTTCGGTTCGGGCAGTTAGCCTACCTGCGGTGAAACCTCAGCGGGTGGTATCTAGCTAGATTAGAGTAAGGTAAAGGCTTTGTGATATTTTATCTGGGTCTCATGCCAAAGGAAGCGTGTTGACTTTTAGGATAAATTATCTTTTGTGGGTAAAGTTGTACAACCTCTGCAGAGTGTAAAACTATTCGAATAGCCGTGCCCATGGTCAAGGGCGGGCAAGGAATGCATGCACATGGTAGATTTTTGGTTTTGGTTTTAAAATCAAAGTTTTTGTATTCTGAGAGTGGAGGGAACTCTCGGAAGGGTATCCTGGCGGTTGGAGCCAGAGAGGGTGGATGTAACCCGCAGTATTAAACTTGTTCAAGTTGTTAGCTAGTGTTGGTAGATGGAACCTTCACTAGAAAGTTATGATAGTTTCTGCTAAAACATTTACTTTATTAACTTGATGCCTTCGAAAATAATTAGTAGTAATTGAATTTTAAAATGTTGCTTTGTGCAAAAGAACCATATAGCCTTCCTTTGTCAAGCCTTGCATCTATGCATTTTTCCCAAGACTTGCGGAGTACTTTATGTACTCACATGCTACACTCAAAAATAATACTCAGAAGAACATGAAGCTCAAGAAGGTGTTTACGACTACTGCTTCGCTTGTGGCTGTGATGGATTCTTCCCGGAGGACTAGGTCGCGCTTCCCCAGTCAACTGCCTGTGGCGTATTGATGGGTCTACTTTGAGTTTCCCTTGCTTCCGCTGTGTTTTGATTGTGTGAGGTCTAGAAACCTCTACTGTAATAATGAGACCTTTCGGTCTGTACTCTTTATAATTGTAATAAATACGTTGTTGGTCATGAATCATTTCTGTTTAACTGTGTGCACTAGCTTTGATCTGGGACTAGTGCAGTAATACACAGAGGGTCCGGGTTTGGAAATCCGGGGTCCCGACACAACGATAGTGGTCGAAGATTTCGACTATGGCTGTGAACAAAGATTTTGACTACGGCTGAGGTCAAAGATCTCGATCACGTGAGTGGTCGAAGACCACGACCACACCAACGGTCAAAGATCACAATCACGCCAACAATCAAAGATCATGGCCACGCCAGTGGTCAAAGACCACGACCATGCCAACAGTCAAAGATCACAATCACACAAGTAGTCAAAGATTTTTACTATGCTAGCAGTCGAAGATCATGACACAGCAGCGGTCGAAGACTCGACATGGTAGCGGTCGAAGATCTCAACACGGCTATGGTCAAAAATCTCAACATGACAATGATCAAAGATCTCGACACAGCTCAGCTGCGGTCAAAGATTTCATCACAATAGCAATCGAAGAGTTTGACTACAGCAACAGCCAAAGATTTTGACTATGGCCGCGGTCAAAGATTTCAACACGGCATCAATCAGAAATATCAACATGGTAGTTGTCAAAACTCTCGACGTAGAAGTGATCAAAGATCTTGACATAGCAGAGGTCAAAGATTTCAATGCCCGGTTGTGGTCAAAAATCTCGACGCGGTAGCGGTTGAAGATCTCGATGTAGCAGCGATCAAAGATTTTGACTACGGCTGTGGTTGAAGATTTCAACACGGCAGTAGTTGAAGATTTTGACACCTGGCTGCAGTTGGAAATCACAATGTAGCAGTAGTCGAAGATCTCAACACAGCAGTAGTTGAAGATTTCAACATGGTAGTGACCAAAAATCTCGATGCGACAACGGTCGAAGATCTTGACACGACAGCGGTTGAAGATTTCGGCACCCGACTATGGCACGGCAGCGATCGAAGATCTCGACATAGCGGCGGTCAAAGATCTTGACATGACAGCGGTCGAAGATCTCGCCATGGCAGCGGTTGAAGATTTTGACACCCCACTACGGTCAGAAATCTTGACGCAGCAGCGGTCGAAGATCTCGACACAGCAGCAGTCGAAGATTTCGATGCCTGGCTGTGGTCACAAATCTTGACATGGCAGCAGTCGAAGATCTCGACATAGCAGCAGTTGAAGATCTCGACACAGCAGCGGTCAAAGATCTCGACGCCCGGTTGCGGTCGAAAATCTCGACGCAACATCGGTCGAAGATCTTGATACATCAGTAGTCAAAGATTTCGGCACAGCAGCGATCGGAAATCTCGATGCAGCAGCAGTCAAAAATTTCAACACAGCAGCGATCGAAGATCTCGAACAATAGTGGTTGAAAATTCGACATGGCAGTGGTTAAATATTTCAACACAACAGTGGTCGAAGATCTTGATAACAGATGTAGTCGAAGATTTCGACACAGTAGTGGTCGAAGATCATGACCATGCCAGCGGTCGAAGATCTGCGATAGTCGAAGAGTTCGACGCCAGCTGCGGTCGAAGAGTTTGACTTCAATTGCTATGGTTCTGTTCTTGTGTTCGACCACTATGGTTTTCTTTTAAAGTTGAACTATTTTAGTTCTCTTTTTGACTTTGATTACTTTAGTTCTCTTTTTGACTTTAATTACTCTATGAGAGAAGGAGTTCACAGAAGATGATGATGGCTCACGAGAAGGAGTAGAAGAAGCTAGCATCAGAGACCTCGATGGCGGCAATGGGTCCACAGCAACAACGATGTTCTGGCAGTAGAGGAGCTACAAAAAGAGTGTGCATGACCTTGCATGCATGCATGCGGAGGTACTGGTGAAAGGAATTGAGGTACAACTCACCGGAGAGAGAAAGGTCTTATGGTGGCATCCTGGTAGGAAATGAAGAAGAAAGCCTAGCCCGAGTGATAGCCTGAGAGGTCCACTACATGAATGGTCAATCAAATGAGTAGGGTGCTTAAGGAAGGGATAAGGTGCATTATGAACGAGTTTGGGGAGGAGAGAAGCTAGCACATGGTGGTGTGCTCATTGCCATCGCGTACAAATTTGGTTTTCTCGATGTTCTGGAGAGTGCAATGCTCAAGGATCATGCACAAGAGACTGAGAGGGTGAGCTAAGGAGAAAATGATACGGTCAGAGGGGTTTTATATGTGTGGAGAGGCTAAAGGCTGAACGCAAGTTCTCGCGAGCATTGTCGATAACTTGCCGTGGAACACGAGGCACAGACGGGGACAAAGGGGGAAGATATGCGTCATGTATGAGGTGATGGGTAGGCGGAGTTGGCAGCAGCAGAGAGCGAAACCATGGGCACGATATCTAAAACTGGGGGCAACTCGAGCCATGACCTCGGTAGATCTGGCACATGTGTGCGAGGTGGAAGACGAACCCTTTCAGTAGGCCCAGTGTGTCAGCGAGCATAAAGAGGTGGCCTGACGAGATTTGTCATGACAAGCAAAGGGCTTAGGAGCCATGTATTCGAGTACTCGTGTGCTTGAGCACTCGTTGCAGAAATTGTTAGCTGGTCAAAGCTCTTGAGGGCCAACTTAGCAGTCGTGATGTAAAGCTAGGCTCAAGGCCAAGATGCACAGAGGTAAGGTGTGGCGCAAGGCATGGCCACGTCATCACGGCACAGTGGCGGGATGGGTGGCACGGCATGGTGCATTGCGCATGGGCTGTCAGCAGAGAGGAGAAACAACGGGCGTGGTATTAAAAACGATGAGCATGGCATCAAAATCAGTGGCCTGTGCTCTTGTAAGCTGGAGGTGGAAGAAAGGTACTACAAGTGGGCCACACTCAGCAGTGAGAGAGAGAAAGGGTGAGGAGAGCTGAGAGGTTTGAGCAAAAGTTAGACACATCAGATGAGCCCAAAAGATTATGAGAATCTTTGTGAATGCTCCTGACAAAGAGTTGATGATTGTGTAAATTTTCAAAGTGTTATCTTATCTTGATTTTTCTAGAAAAATCTGAGAAGACTTCTTGTTGAATTTAATTATACTGATCTTATTTGAATTCAACTTGATTTATATTTCATGAACTTTTGATTTTTGAAAAACAAGCTTTTCAAAGAATCTCCAATAAAGAGCCAATGAAACAAAATCATTCAAAAAGTTTGAAATTTTTCTTATTTTTGCATGCCCTAGAATTTGGGATGTTACATTAAAAGCCTTAGACACCTTAGATCTATGCTACTAAAGCAAATGATTAGTTTTTTTTGCATGGGAGTTTGGCCTTTGCTGTGACATGGGCATGCTCCTTGGGATGACAGGCCCATGCTAGTGGACCTTGGGACCAGCTGGTATCGGAATTGCTAGTAAGTTAGATTCCACTCGAAATGCCCAAAATTGGCTGGAATGGCCGGTATTGAGGCTGGTACGGGGTTAAGGCTTTTGTGTACCACTTTGGGTGCTGGAATGGCACATTCTAGACATTTTGGCTGGTACCAGCATGGAATTGATAACCCTACTTACAAGACTCCTCCAACTCATGATGACTCTTCTTAATGAGTATTGTTTTATCCACCATATTTTGAAAGCTGGCATAATCATTGCCCACAACTTGAACCTTCAATCCAAGATTTAACCCTTCTTGAATCACTTCTGATGTGCGTAATCTGTGGCAACATCCTTAGGTGTATAATGAGCCAACTAAGTGAACTTGTTGAGGTGCTCGCTTACTAACATCTTCTTTTGCTTCAACTCTCGAAACTCTTCATTCTTCATTTCAATCACCCCATCCAAGATAAGGGTACGGCAAAAAGCTACTATGAACTCAGCCCAAGTGATGCTATCCTGACCCTCATGAGTAATGCAGTTGTTCTCCCCCACTCTGCGACAACACCCTCCAACTGGTGAGTGGCGTAGAGAACTTTCTCTTAGTCTGTGCACTGAGTAAGGTTCAGCTTCTTCTCTATAGAACGAAGCCAATCATTAGCTTCTAAAGGTTCAGAAGTATGACATGGTAGCTGATGTGGCACGACATGTGGCTCAGACACATGGCTTCAGTGGCTGATGTGGCATGACACGTGGCTAACACATCGGATTAGGGCTGACGTGGCTTGCTTGTGTGTATGCTTGCATGGCTTGGTTCATAGGTCTACAGCACAATGTCTCTGAACGGTGGGTCCCATGTGTCAGCGACTCGACTCATTATGAACTAGGTCCGTGAAGAAGCCGAACGGACACCGGGCACGGGTGCGAGATGATGTCACGGCAAACATTAGCTGGCGTGCAAACCAAGGCAACCCTTCGTGAGGCAAACTGGCATGTTGGCAACGGTGGCAAGCTCATGGACCAAGGTGACAGGTGGTAAGTCTTCGGCTTAGCGGCGAAGGAAGATGGCGGTGGCTGACCGACGACTTACCAGTGACGAGGATGCACAAACGGTGGAGTCGCAGCTGGCGAGAAAGATGATGGTAATGGCTTGGGAAGAGAGGACGATGGTGGTGCTTCGGATGCAGAAGAGCGAGGGCTCGACCGGCTTTTATGCACAAACGCTGAGATGACCAAGATGCACATGGCACAGAGTCCAAGACGGACGCGAACACCGAGAAAAGGTTGGTTGCAGACGCCGAGACAGGTTCAATTCGAATGTGGCGTCACTCCCGAATGAAGATGATGAGTAGTGCTCAATGGCATTGATGGATGACACGTGGCATAGTGTCCTGATCCAATGGCCGGACAAGCGGCAGCTCGGATGGGTAACACGTGTCTAATGGATGATCGCTTGGCCGACATTAAGCGAGTTGAAGGGAGAGTGGGCTGACATGTGTCATGGCAAGGTGAACTGGGAAGAGGAAATGGATTCCAGCCCATTTGGCTTTTAGGGTTTTCTAGGGATTTTCTAATTTCAAAAATAAGAAGAAATTCAATTAATTTCTTGAAAATAGCAAATAAACCCAAAAAAATCCTAGAAAATTTAGAAAAATCCTTGAAGCACAAGGAATACAACTAAAATATTTCCAACAATAATTGAGGTTTAAGTTAACCACATTAAATCTTTTTAATTTGCAAAAAAATAATTTAAGCTTTATTTAATTCCAGAAAAAAATCTAATTGGTGAATTTTATTTTAAAAGCTTTTAGAAAACTCTAAAAAATAGGATGTTATAGAGGGTCACCAAGGCATCTTCAGAGGTGAGTGCTGCCTGGTGTTCATCAGCATCGACATCATCCACCTACCTTCGCATCGAGTTCCGACATTAGGGATGAGGGCCAGCACGGCATGTCCGTAGGTGAAAGCAACCAAGTGTCCATCAACACCAACATCATCCACCTACTATCGCCATCCCCTACCCTACTCCACCAGACGCCACCGCCCCCTCCTCTGTTCCACCCACCACCACCCTCCCTGCTTTAATCACCAATAATCAAATCCAACAATGACACGCCTTTGTTGGCCTCTAGTGGAGGTGTTGGTGCAACTCTGTGGCCAGATCCATTGAATGGCAGTGAGAATCTGGCGGAGGAAGCTTTGATATGTTGCGGCTTATGAGGCTTGCCACTTGATGTTGACGCCAGTGAGAGGGGCAACACGGTCGAGCTCACACTCAAAATTGGATTGGCTCGTCAAGGAACAAGCAAGATTAGGTGTGGGTGGAGATCGGTGGGGAGGGGGCAGAGTGAAGAGGGACTAAGGAAGTGCAACAGTGAGAGGTAGATGGCAACGGTGAGATCGTTGGGGCAGAATCTATGGGATAAAAGAGGGGAGAGAGGAGGGTGGAGGAGGAAGAAGATGAGGGTAAAGTTGGTATTATAGATTTTAAAAGAGGGGGAGAAAGGAGGGTGGAGGAGGAAGAATATGAGGGTAAAGTGGGTATTATAGAAAAATCTGACAAGCGAAATTTAACGGAGTTGGTGGCAATGGCACAAAGGGTAAGGTTTCGAAAATACAGTGGCATACAAAGGAGTGCAGTGGCGGAACTAGGATTTGGCTACGCCCCGGGCTAAACTCTAACAACCTAGAACTAACGCCAATTTATACCCACACCACGGCATAACAAAAATACATCACAAATGTATTATTGATATGAAACTTGAGTTCAACGCTAAAGCATAAAATGTAATAAGGAAAACGTGGCAAAACATAAACAATATAGCATAGTAGAACCTACAAAGACAATTGCTCTAGCTTGTTGCTCTACACATGACAACATTCAACGAATATGGAAAATAGGAACTTACTTTCTCAGTGAAAATAGTAGCAAAGGAAGCAATTAACATGCTCATTATGTTGGATCCAAAGGTTCATCCATGAACTCAACATCTAATCTCCAGTGGCACAAAAAAAACTTCACCTAATTGAATTTGAGATAAGAAAGTAAAAGTCATAATCTTGAAGGATAATAAGCATAGTTGTACATAGTTAGCCACATTTCATCCAATGAGATTGAGCCAGTAGACATTCATCAAATGCCATGCAAAAATGCAAGTATTTCTGCTATAAATTGCTATCAAAATTCAACAACTGATATCCATGAAAATTGCTGACTATTCAAGAAATCAAGAACATATTTTACAAAGTAGTAATCCAAAAGTAACTCAAATAAGATGAATTACTTGCTAGCAGATTGAAGCAAAACAGATTACATATATGGGCTAATCTACTAATGAGCAAGAACACTTCAACAATCAGCAGAATCATGTGCGGGTCATTTCATCAGAAGATAAATGCACTACAAAACTAAAAATTAGTAAGAACCTAAGCAGGGAGCCAAGAACTTGCAAAACTGAATCTGTTGCAAACATTGAATCCATGTGACAAGATATCCATGAAAATTGCTGACTATTCAAGAAATCAAGAACATATTTTACAAAGTAGTAATCCAAAAGTAACTCAAATAAGATGAATTACTTGCTAGCAGATTGAAGCAAAACAGATTACATCTATGGGCTAATCTACTAATGAGCAAGAACACTTCAACAATCAGCAGAATCATGTGCGGGTCATTTCATCAGAAGATAAATGCACTACAAAACTAAGAATTAGTAAGAACTTAAGCAGGGTGCTAAGAACTTGCAAAACTGAATCTGTTGCAAACATGCAATCCATGTGACAAGATAAAGACAACAATTTAGTAAGTGTGGTGTGAGACTGTGAGTGGGCTTCACCTTGCGCTTGCCATGGGAGCTCTTGGCCGATGGCGAAGCTGACGACGCCGCCGGGAGGGGGGTGGCGTAGGGAGGGGGGCCACACGGCGTGAGACGGGCAACGGGCGCAGCCACGTAGGGAGGGGACTAGGGAAGCACTGGAGTAGCCTAGGTCATCGGGAGGGGGGCGGCGCTAGGAGGGGGCTGTGCGGCATGAAGTGGCGACGGGCGTAGCCGCGTAGGGAGGGAGGCATCGTAGGGAGGGAGCCCGGGAGGGGAGTGCCGAAGCGAACTGGATCGCCAGAGGGGGTGACACTGGGCAAGTGGGCGGATCTGGGCCAGCGCGGCGTCGGGAGCACGAGGCAGGCGGTGGGGGCTTGGAGGCGCGGAGGCGAGGAATCGGTGGCGTGAGGCGGCGGGGGCTCGGAGGCGCAGGGCGGTGGCACTGGGCGAGTGGGTGGATCTGGGGCAGCGCGGCGTCGGAAGCACGAGGAAGGCGGCTGGGCCTCGGAGGCGCGGAGGCGAGGAATCGATGGCGGGAAGCGGCGGGGGCTCGGAGGCGCAAAGGCGAGGGCGGCGGCACTGGGTGAGTGGGCGGATTTGGGGCAGTGCGGCGTTGGGAGCACGAGACAGGCGGCGGGGGCTCGGAGGCGAGGAATCAGTGGCGGGAGGCGGCGAGGGCTCAGAGGCGTGGGGGCTCGGAGGCGTGAAGGCGAGGGCGGCGGCACTGGGCGAGTGGGCAGATCTGGGGCAGCGCGGCGTCGGGAGCACGAGGCAGGCGCGCGGGGGCTCGGAGGTGCGGGGGCTCGGAGGCGCGGGGCTCGGGCGGTGGCGGGGGTGCGAAGGTGAGGAATCGGGGGCGGCAAGGGCGCGGCGCCACGGCCTGAATTAGGGATTTAGGGTTTCTCAGCTCCTGGGCATAATGGGCTAATGTGGCATTCATGTAGGGATTCAGGCGGCTTCGCCCACGCTAGCTCGTCTGCTGCCGGCCTGCCGCTGCTGGGCTGCTTGACGACTCGGGCTGGGCCAGTATACTGTATAAATATTGAGCTAGTGTTTTAAAGGAGTATTACTAGTACCATTTCTAGACCTCGGGCTGTATCCCACCCAGCCCGAGGCCCAGTTCCGCCCCTGAAGGAGTGTGTGTTTTGCGGTGGCTGATCAAGAATCCGAAAAACTTTGTAGTGGTATATAACTATTTCCGTATTTGATACAAGCACTGCACCGTCCATTCGTATATTTAAGCCATTGCATTTAAGTGACGGGCATGATTTTAATCCTGGCAATAAAGAAGAGCAGCTCGAATGGCGATGGCTTGATTGAGTGGATGCAATTTCTTGTGTGGGTGACCGTTGTGTGCTTGTAGGGAGATGCGTTGCTTGAAATTCCCCATGTCCCACTGTGTATATAGGTCCGATTCTTTTTAGTTTTTATATTTTTTTTGTGGCTTTTAGGTTCGGCTTCTCTAGAAGCTGAAGCTAATAGGGCGGCTTCACTTTTTCAAACTGTTTTTCAAATCTAAAACTATGTGCGCCGATATAAACAATTAGCTGTAGTGAATAGTCATCGGCCTCAGTCGAAAAGTACAACCTCGCTCGTTTCGACTTCAGCTTCTGGTTTATATTTTACTATTCATAAATTGCGTTTTTTTCTGAACTTTTGGCTTTTTTGAACTTTTTTACCGGTTCTTTTTTCTGTATTCGTTTGCGTTATCCGTGATGAGCTAGCATATTTGTTTCTATTTTAATTTTTTTTAAATTTAAATACGTCAAATAAGTCATTTTCAGCTACAGTGAAATTTCAGTCACTATAGTGTAATTTCAGCCATGAACCACAGCTTTTCAGTCTAACCGAGCGGAGCTATCTATGTGATGGCTTTAGTTATTGCAAGAAGCCAGCTGGCTCTATAATAGAGTCACAGAGCAAATTCATGGCCACCAAACAAGAGCCAAGGAATAAATGCAAGCAAGCTAGTAGCTCTATAAATACACAACACGAACGACCGGCGGCAACAACAAATCACAAGGTATAGTTTTGGTAGTAGTACTGCTGAGCTTCAAACATGGCAGCAATGTTGTTATCTAGGTTTGGATATCCATCATGCAAACCAAATGCTCCTACTAACTACAAATACTCCAAGCCATCAGCAGCAGCAACAGCAGGTAGTATCCAAGTGACCAGCAGCTGGTACGTGCGTATACATATCCCTCTAGTCTGATTTATCATGTTAATTCTACGAGCGTAGAACAAGGCTTTCAGGTATTTTTATGCTATTTTTCTTCCCCGAAACCATATTGCGAAGAGGGATATTGTTGCATTCAAATAACACAAACTATCAGAGTTGGTACAAAAGAAAATGTCTAATAAGAGAAAAAATAAGCAAGAATCAACAATTGGATGGATGACATAATTTAGTTGTTAGACTTTTAATCTAATTTACCAAAAGATGGTGCTAGGATTTTCGCAACTGCTTTGAAAAATACTCTTAATGCCTTATTCTATTGACAACCATATGCCGCTTTTTAGTGGCGAATGCATGACATAGATTGAACCGGTGCTCAGGAGACAATGCAAGCCAACGGAGGACGCAAGATTTAACAAAATAAAGAGACCAGTTGTGTTGCATGCTGACTTGATGAATGAATGCAGGAGGTGCAGGAGTAGAACTAGCAGAGAGATCATGGCCGCAGGACAGCGAGAGAAGGATGAGGAGGAAGAATGGCGGAGTTACCTGGAGCCGGAGAGGCTGGAGGTGCTGACGCAACTGGAGCCGTGGGTGGAGGAGCACGTGCTGCCGCTGCTCAAGCCGGTGGAGGCGGCGTGGCAGCCGTCAGACATGCTGCCGGACGCGGCGGCTCTGGGCGCGGACGGGTTCCAAGCGGCGTGCCTCGAGCTCCGCGCGCGGGCGGCGAGCGTGCCAGACGCGCTCCTGGTGTGCCTGGTGGCCAACATGGTGACGGAGGAGGCGCTGCCGACGTACCAGAGCGGGCTGAACCGCGTGGAGGCCGTGCGCGACGTCACCGGCACCGACCGCACCGCCTGGGCGCGGTGGATCCGCGGGTGGTCCGCCGAGGAGAACCGCCACGGCGACGTGCTCAACCGGTACATGTACCTCTCAGGCCGCTTCGACATGCGCGAGGTGGAGCGCACCGTCCAGATGCTCATCCAGTCCGGCATGGCCGTGCACGCGCCGGCGAGCGCGTACCACGGCTTCATCTACACCGCCTTCCAGGAGCGCGCCACGTACATCGCCCACGGCAACACGGCGCGGCAGGTGGGCGCGCACGGCGACGCCGCCCTCGCGCGCATATGCGGCACCGTCGCCGCCGACGAGAAGCGGCACGAGAATGCCTACACCCGCGTCGTGGGGATGCTCTTCGAAGCCGACCCGGACGCCGCCGTGCGCGCCCTGGCGTACATGATGCGGCGCCGGATCGACATGCCGACCGCGCTCATCACCGACGGTCGCCACGCCGACTTCTACAGCCACTTTGTCACCATCGCGCAGCTGGTCGGCACGTACACGATATCCGACTACCGCGGCATCCTGGAGCACCTGATACGGCAGTGGCGCGTGGAGGATCTAGCGGTGGGGCTCTCTGGAGAGGGGAGGCGCGCGCGGGACTACGTGTGCGCGCTGCCGCGCAAGATCCGGAAGATGGAGGAGAAGGTCCTTGAGAGGGCCGCCCAGGCCCAAAAGAAGCCCACGCGCATCCCGATTAGCTGGATCTTTGGTAGAACCGTCAGTGTCATGCTGCCCTAGCAAATTAGTCTTTTATCAACCGAGTAGCAGTAATAATATTTTCAATTAGTGGACCATTAGCATCTGCAAGAGGTCCATTAATTAATTATTGAAGCTGTGGTTCCTGACTCTGGTGTTCTACATCAAACTAAACTAACAGGTTGTCTGCGTATTTTGCACGGCTAAATTTATTTGAAAATATATAGTTAAACTTGTTTTAAAATGTGTAGTATCAAATGATACAACTTAGATAATTAAGAATATATTTACGTATCTTATAGGCTAATTATATTTTTAAGACATCGTAAAAATTGGAAATGACAATAGAATATTGAAGAAAAACTACAATTCGAGAAATGTAATTGAAGTATGAGCTTTGATGGAAAAAAAAGTCGTTCAGCATAATAAGTTATTAGGATTATTGAATATTTACTACTCTCCATCATTTATGCACCTATTCTTTCTCTATTAGCTACTCTTTTCCAAAATATATGCATGCACATGCACATCTATTTAATCTCAAACAATATGTTAATTATGTGTGCGGCAAATTATCTTTAGTTTACATGATATTAAATTACCTTGCTTATACATATATCGATGCATCATAGGTGACCTACCTTGAACTTATGTTCTCTCACACGCCGGGTGCCTCACCAAACCATGTATCTTCTATTTCTTGTCGTTGCCACAACTTTTTTACTTCAACCTCCAACAACAAACTCAATTCTTGATCAAGCCCTCTTAGCTACTACCCTTTCTAATATAATACTCTAAAACATAGTTATCTTCTATTTCTCTCTACTTATTGCTTATTGCTAATTGCTGACTATTGCGACATTAAACACCATACATGTGCAACCATCGCCAATCCTTACCGGGGACACCAATCATACTCTTTCCAGTGGCCCCAAGTCTATTTCCTACGACTGCATCATCTCTACTCTGAGCCCTTTGCTCCTCTGCTTCTGTATGGCTGTGCTTCGATTCATACAGATGCATAATACACATGCATGATGTTTATGACTTCCTCACTAACCATACTGACCTCTCATCTTCACCAATATCGGTATGCCTGCTTTAGTTATTATCTAATGATATGGAGAATCTTCTCACTATCGGCAGTGATGTTGTAGCGCTTACAAGTGATGGTACGCTCCTAGCTACCCGATGGTCTTATATTGTCCATAACTCATCTTTAATGCAAAGCTTCATCTCCTCTCTACCAGAGCTTCTCCATCATCGAGTTTATTTAGTCACGGACATTTTTTTAGCAATGCTGATGCTCACCACCCGTTATCGCAGTCCTTTTGACTCTGGCCTTTCTCTTCAACAACTCTAGCAAGCAGCACGGTATTATCCTCATCAAACGGCAAAGGTGAGCAACACGTCATTGCCCTCATCTTCACTGTTGCCACCTTGGTTCCTCGTCTCCTCGTGGATCAATATCTTCTTCTAGGACAAATCAACACATTACATTCTTTCATGGTCTTCTTCCAAGACCCCGAAAATCGGCCATCTTTGGACCTAAACCTGCGTCGCAAGTTTTTGGTATCTGTTTTTGCCCTTTTTCTTGGTCTTCCTTTCGGAATTTGGATTTTGCTTCAACTGCAAAGTTGTAGATCTCGTCGAAACCTTTCAAATGAGTATATATAAGTTACATAAAACTTTGTTATTTTATCTTTTCATACTAGTTGTTTATATTGCATCGGTATATAAAATTCTGTGCTCTAATTCACAGACGGTTCTATATATGGAACCGTCTGTGATATTCATTCATCACAGACGATTCTAGCCAATAGAACCGTCTGTGATAATCTGACCACTGGGCCCGTCAATCCTCCTCACCCCACGGATCGTAGCTCCGCCTCTCTTTTCCCGCGCACAAAATTGCGAACTCCCGCCTCTCCCTCCCTCTCCCTCCCCTATAAATATTACCAAAACCCAGACTCCTTGCTAATTTCCTCCTCCTTGCTGTCCTTGTTCTCCTCCTCTTGTTGTTCTTCTCATTGCTATCCTCCTCCTTGTTGTTCTCCTCCTCCTTGCTGTCCTCCTCCTTGTAGACGACGCACACGTCAACGGGAGGCACGACACCGCAGAAGCAACTAGCTCGTGCCAAGGCAGCGCTCAATCAACACCGACGATGGTGGGCGTCAAAGACATCCAGCTCGCGCGCTGCATCAGGGGCGAGAAGGCCTAGGCATAGAGGATCTTTGCTTTTCTCTGTTCTTGTTGTGTTAGCTAGATGAGCAACCTGTTTGTTGTTCTCCTTCTCTTTATTGTTTGTTGTTTGTCTGTCTATTCTTGTAATGGTAGACTCTAATCTTAAAATGTGTACTGTGTTTCATACTGTATTTGCTTGTTCTCATTTCAATTAATTGATTTGCGAAATGGATGTTTTATGTTTGTGAAATGAATTGAGATGTGAATTGGATGTATACATGTACATGTTGATCTGCTTGTTTCAGAGAGCATGGCTAGCATTTCCTGAGGCTAGCCAATAAACAGAAATAGATTTAGGGGTAGAAGAGAATAGCACAGACGGTTTTTAGTTAAAAACCGTCTGTGATTATAGCTATCACAGTTAAAAACCGTCTGTGATTATAGCTATCACAGACGGTTTTTAACTAAAAACCGTCTGTGATTATCAGCTATCACTGATGGTTTTTACTCAAAAACCGTCTGTGATAGCTGATAATCACAGACGGTTCGAAAACCGTCTGTGATGACCTTCGATTATCACTGACTCATAAATACAGACGGTTCACAAAACCGTCTGTGATTATGTTTTCGAATCGTCTGTGATGACATTTTCTGTAGTAGTGTCACCATCGAGTGACTGATCTAAACTCAGGCAACCTGTACTCAGTTCTTAGCTACTACTTGCTAGCGAACTAAAAATTGTACAAGTTTGGATAAAGATGCAGCACGTTGTTGCGACGATATCATCTTCACAAATTATCACTTCTTCTATCCACCTCCAGACACGTTAACGTTTGAACTTAAAAAAATGATGTCCCTATCCTGCACATCGTGGGTCTCGCACTTGGATGTTGGGAGATTGGACTCCGCAGAGTGGCGCGGTGTGGTTTTAATGCGAGTTTAGTGGGTCTCATTGTGTAGTTAGAGTTTGTGAAGCGTATTAAAATGGGCTCCTTTTACCTGTAGGAGTTCTTCGGCTCTGCTGGAAGATGATTCTCCTGTCTTGCTGTGGAATAGCAATGTAGTGCATCTCCTACTTAAGTACTTTAGTGGATACTACATGTTTCTAGGAGGAAATAAGAATGGCATAATAGCACATGAAAAATATTTGTACATTCCTATCTGGGATAATTGACTATTAGTACTTCCTAATGGCCGAAAGTTTGGGCGCCGATAGTGTGTCATTACTCAAGACATCTGCTCATTCTTGACGGAAATCAGGTTGTTTTGCTAGTTGCTATGATGGCGTGTAGGAGCATTTAAATTTAAATTAGTGAGTGGTATTTTGCTATCATACTTTGCTTCTCTTTTATTAGAGTATAAATTTAAATTATACAAAACTATATTTGCTATATTATCTTAGTTTAGCTTAGTCTTTTGAAGCTAACCTCTATTTTCATCCTTCGCCATCCGCCATGAATGAGAGCGCCGTCGTAGATCTACAAGTGACAAAGGCGGTCCGCGAGTCACGGCTTGTCCTTGTGTTTAGTTATCTCCTGTGAGAGGTGACTCTATTGTCTCTCAAATAGTAAATTGCATGAATATTAATTAAAGACCCAGTCCCAATGGAAGAAACTGACACGATTTCCATAGCACAAAAAATCATCTATAGAAACTATCTTCCACAGTGGAGGTGTCTTCGAGTAATAATTATTTTCTCTTTCTCTCTCGCAACTCTATCTTCTTCCTCCAATGAGAGTGTGCCACGAGCCCCCTAGAAACTGGTGGTTTCTTCCCAATGGCGATTTCATAGTTTCTTGATGCATTGGGTGGAGTGAAGACCTGATTTCTTCATGAGGAAACCGTTTCTAGGATTTGTGCTCTCTTTCATCATTAATTACGTTGCCATGTCAGCATTTTGCCTACGTGGCAAGTCATTTAATGAGGATAGAAACCATCATCAATACACCATTGGGACTGCCCTTATGAGCTAGCTCTAAACATATTATTTCATATTTTAATAGAAGAGAGAGAAAAGCTATCTCTTGATCAAGAGCTAGTCTCATACACACATTCGAAGATTATGTGAGAGTGTCATGTGAGGTTATTTATGTTATGAGCTATATGCTAAAAGTTAGTACTATTGGAGAAGTTGTCTTAGAGCAAGTTTAATAAGGCTGACTGTGCTAGCTACAAGAGAATCCATGTCAGCATAGTCCTATGTGGAGGGGAGAGAAAAGGAGAAAGAGAGCCAAGCCGACTCCCATGTAAGAGTCAGGCTATAGCACAGGAAAAGATGCATTATCCATGCATGTACCCATAGAACTAATTGCTATACCCATGCATGTATTAAATTATCAATATCCATGTATGTATTAAATGATTGAGAGCTCTTGTAGAGACAACTTATAGCTAGTTTATTGTATGAGTTGGCTGCATCATTATCTTTTGATGACATGGAAATGTATTGGAGGTAGCAGCTATTTGTACTATTAAACTTGCTCTTAGAGCTAGTAATTAGCTCATACTGTTGGAGATGCTCTTGGGACTATCAACGAGAAAACTGGCCATGCTTGGCATTTAATGCTATCTCACAATTAAATGCACGTATTTAAGACCAGCACTGTCCTTTCATATCTCTGCTAGTGCATTCATGTGAACAGGAAAAACAATCAAGTAGCTGACTTCTTGCCGAGCCACGCCACCAAACTCCACTCTATAACCTTCGTTCAGCACATTCCTGTTGAAATCCACTGCATGTTAACGACTGCCCAGTTTATGGGAGCGTTGTGTAATCATCCAATGTTCATGGACTGTAAAATCAGATGCTTGGAATGGATATAATAGGCCCTCGGGGGCTTTTACCTTAAAAAAAAAAGCCAGTGCCCACAATTAAATTTAAATGGGCGATTAAATGGAATTGACTAGACAACAGTATACTATTGCAACGGTATAGCAACAGGTTTCATGAAGTTTCATGTAAACATTTGCAATGTTTTAGGTTTCAGTGAGTTTTATTGTTTCTAAAAGTTTCCAGAGGATTTCACGAAAGTTGCAAGCTAAAGTTTTAATGAGCTTTAGATTTTTGGAAAATCAAGTTTCAGCCAAAAGGAGTTTATTCGTGTATAAAGTTTTAATGAGATTATACTGTCATGGGCTCCCAATGCAATACTCTTCTGCAGACTTTATCAATGTTTCTTTTGTTTTTAGGTTAGTGAGTGGTATTTTGCTTTCATGTTTTACTTCTCTCTTATTCATGTATAAATTTAAATTATACCAAACAACGTTTGCTATATTTATCTTAATTTAGCTTAGTCTTTTAAGGCTAACCTCTATTTTCATCCTTCGCCATCGGCTAACAGAGCTACACCATCCCGCACACCCTGGGCATCCGCCATGAATGAGAGCCAGGTCTGGCCGTCAGAGAACTACAAGTCTGCAAGTGACATGCAGTCCGCGAGTCAGGGCTTGTCCTTGTGTTTAGTTATTTCTCCTGTGAGAGGTGACTCTACTGTCTCTCAAATAGTAAATTGCATGAATATTAATTAAAGACTAATCAGAGATTAATTGAGACTACTTACTCTTTAGTTGGTGCTTCAAGATTTATGCATATCTGCGAGAGGAGTTATTTCACATGGGAAGCTATTGCATTACCTGTTGATGTGTACCATCTTTTAGTTAGTAAAGAATTGCTGCTTCACATAGTGCCATTCTATCTTTTAGCTACTTTCGGATACGCTAACTAATTAACAACCTGTAACTTAAGAGCCAAAACAAAATTATTTTACTAGAATTGCTAAGGTTCTGTTTAGTAACTATATTTTTGTAGTGCAGCACGGCAACGATAAGATGGCCCTTAGTCATATGAACAAGCCGAGGTAAATGCCGCCCAAACCTAGACTTTTTCCGTGGGTCGGACATCGACTGTATCATCAACCCCGTGGTAGATTGGTAGTGCATTTAAATCGAAGACATTATCTATCTCTAGCTGATACCATATCGGGATCTTTGATAGGCACGTCAGTGCTGTGCTGCCCTAACTAGTAATTTACACCCTCCTTTCTTTTTTATTTGATATTTTTGGATTTTTACGGTCGTTGAGACATGGCTTTAATTGTTATTTTTTATAACTTTGAATTAAAGTATACCAAAAAATTATAATATTGCAAAAATATTTTGATAAAATAATGGTATAGTTTTTATGTAGCCAATCCCTATACTTTTAAACATATTGGACTTTTAAATAGATTGGTGGTTAAACATTCAAAAAGTTTGGCGGTACGGATTCTAAAATTTCTCCCTCCGTTCTTTTTTATATAATATTTTTAAATTTATATACAGTATAAGATATGCAACTTGGACTACTACTTTTTATAACTTTATATTAAAATATATCAATAAAATCATAATATTATAAATGTATTTTTAATGATAAATCTAATAATATATTTTTTATATAATTAATTTTATAGTTTTAAATATATTAGTGATTAAATTTTAAAATTTTTGACAGTACAGATTCCGCGGTGTCCAATAAAAAAGAAAGGTGAGAGTAGTTGATTGAGTTCCCTACCTTAGATATGCACTAAGAGCAAGTATAATAAGAGGCTGTTAGTAGGCTGTATGCTGAGGTGTAGGAGAGAGAGGAGGAGAGAGAAGAGAGGTGGGCTGTAAGTTTACAGCCAGCTGAAGCACAAGAACCAAGAAACTTTGTGAGAGAAAGGGGTGGGTCATACAGCCTTCAGCTGGCTGTAAACTACTATATGAATGGGCTGATAAGTGGGTTGTAAGTGTCTATACAGCCAGCTGAAGGCTGTATTATTAGCCTTGCTCTAAGTGGGGACTATCAACGAGAAAACTGGCCATGCTTGGCATTTAATGCTATCTCAGAATTAAATGCACGTATTTAAAATAAGCACAATATTGTCCATTCATATCTCTGTTAGTGCATTCATGTGAACAGGAAAAACAATCAAGAAGCTGACTTCTTTGAGAGGCTAGCCACCAAACTCCACTCCATAACCTTCGTTCAGCGCATGCCTGTTGAAATCCACTGCATGTTAACGACTGCCCAGTTTATGTCAGCATTGTGTAATCATGCAATGTTCATGAACTGTAAAATCAGATGCTTGGAATGGAAATAGGGCCTCTGGGGTTTTTTACCTTAAAAAAGCCAGTGCCCACAATTAATTTTGAGTGGACGATTACATGGGAGTGACTAGACAACAGTATACTATTGCAACGGTACAGCAATAGATTTCATAAAATTTCATGTAAACATTTGAAATGTTTCAGGTTTCAGTGAGTTTTCTAAGTTTCTAAAAGTTTTCAGAGGATTCCACGAAAGTTGCAAGCCAAATTTTTAATGAGTTTAAGATTTTTGGAAAATCAAGTTTCATCAACTTTTAGCCAAAAGGAGTTTCAAGAGTTTCATCAAGTTTCAATAAAAAAATTCACCAAGTTTCAATAGATTTCGGTAAGTTTCAACAAAGAGTTTAAAAGAAGTTTTAGCCAAAAAGAGTTTCAAAAGTTTCATCAAGTTTTAATAAAAAATTTCACCAAGTTTAAATAAATTTCCACAAGCTCACGATGGCTATGACGGTGGCGGAAGTGATGGTGTTGGTGCCCATCTTGACTAGAGCCGATGGGGACTGCAACATGGTGGAGACAGGTGTGATGGTTGCGTTGAAAGGTGTCGGAGCACGTGTGGCGACCCACGACAACATTGTAGAGGTAGAAGATAATGGTGCCAGATCGGGTGGTAGTGGCTTTGTTCTTTGCCAGCTCAACGGACCCCACCACCAGAGGATGAGTTGAGGATGAGGCACAGAGGTGAGGACACGTTGAGCATGAGCCAGGTCCCAAGCTTGCCAACGGCTGCATGTGAGGAAGACGATCGGATCTGGTGATTTCTATCACTGAAGGCAAGGAATTATGACGACCGGATCACAGTGAGGAAGGTGACTGGATCCGATGGATCGATGTGCCCTCCTCCACCCGCCACGCTGCCTCTGCCATGCTGGTTGCTGTGTTGGTAGCCGAGGCTCTACATCAGAGCAGATGGAAGTGGACCTATGATGGGTGAGGACCTCACAATTGATTGGGGCGAGGAGCTTAGTGGCAGTTGATAGAGCTAGAGAATGAGAGAGATTGTGCACACGGGAAGGAGATGCATAAGGTTGAACTGAAGAGGTCGATCAGATGGTTGTAACTACTTGTAGGGGTTTGATTTGATGTTGAGTTGCTATCCCATTAGTTTCGCTAGCAATTGTATGGCATATGCTAGGATTCTCCAATTAAATATACACATTTAAACACATGTTTGGAGCAAATAAAAATGTTTGAAAGTTGGATTTCAAGTTGATTTTGAGTTGGAATGTGGGGTGTTGGGATATGGGTAGGCTACACTAGCATAGATTAAAATTTTCTACCATGTAAAACAGGAAGCCATGCGAGTAAAAAATCATAGATCATTACCACTAGACGTGCAGTGTAGTAAAAGTTGAGTTGAAGCGGCCGGTTCAACGAAACGCACATCGGTGTAGTGGAAATAGTTGATCGTCCTCTGACCAACCGTCTCCTCCTCGTGATTGTCCCGATCAGCACAACATCATGTGTCCGTCTGCTAGCACCAGCATGCACAGCAGGGGTTATGAGAGGTGGCGGCTAGGGTTTCAATGAATGTGTATCGGGATACCTCCCTTAGCCCCCACACTTCCCTTTATATAGCATCCAATCAGATCCTTATCCGATACGATTGGATATTGTATCCAACTTGAAAAGCCTCAGGCTGGATATTTCTCCAATACGAGTAGAGATCGTATCCCACTCGGATAACCTCCAACAGGATCTTTATCATTCCAACCCGGTAGGTGTGTGACCCTATAACTTCATGTATATTTGGCCATGCACAGAAAGCTCCTTTTTCAGTCCATAAGTCGGTAGTGGTCCCTAACAAGACATAACGACTCTAAAATATACTTAAAGATTATATTGAACGAACCTATATAGTGCTTATATATCGATCTCTTTGCCTCATGATACCAGATCGAACTTAAGACGAGAAGCGTGCCATCTTATGATAGCTCGATTCTTCACACCAACCTGTTGCTCCGTTGTGATTGATTTCGCAACCATATTTGGCATGACTATGCACTTCCTTAATCCAACCACATCGAGAAGCTTAGAGATATCTCTCCTATTATATAGAAGGGGCAAATTCCATATTGATCCTCACATTCCTCCGTATATTTTATAGTAAACCCAAAATTTACCTTTATGACCATGTAGTTATGGAGCAGTGATTGGCAACCTCTAAGTAAAATATTACACATATAGCAAACCATGATGATATTATATCTAAAGATCCTACATATACTATGTAACTGATGACACTTAAGAATACAACAATTCCCGTAGTGTCTTATGGTAGGTTAATTTAACACCATGTTCTCTAATATGTGTCCACGTTATTGATTTGATATGCCCATATCCATGATCCCGAAAATATGATCATCAATCAATATGTGCTCATCTGTAAATCATAATGATCCCACATAATAACATAAGATCAGGGATGATTTAGAATAATATTGAACATAAATAAAGAGTTTACGAATAAGTCATATACTTATTGATCAATATAAAAGATATTTATTTAAGAGATAAAATAATATATTATTCAAAAGATCATAAATATTGAGCTGATATAATTATCTCCATAATTGGTTCTAGGGCATATCACCAATATGGGGGGGGGGGCATTTTTAGTTGAAAGGTGTAGACTAAGTTAAAAAGTTTGGGATTTTTTTCGTGGAAGGTGTAAATTTGAGTTGAGGGATGAAATCCAATTAAAAAACTGAAAGTTTATCAACACATTTGGATTTAATCCTCTTAGGCCAGTCTCAGTGGGGGTTTCGTGGAGTTTCATGGGCATTAAATACGCTGACATGGCACTGTATTGATGAAGAGAGAGATGATAAAAGTTTCATGGGAGTAGAGAGAGTTTCATGGGGATGAAACTCTTCTGCACTGTTTCCAAAATATGGGTGTGTTGGAAACTGGGACATGAAACCTCCACTGAGACTGGCCTTAGTGAAATTCTGCAATTAATATACTCCCTCCAGTTCTATAATATTTGTCGTTGAAGGCTTCTTAGCTTTGTGTGAAAATTCCTGTCGTTGGGTGCTTTAGAGGAAGTTTTGGACGAATTTACCCCTATAGTAATTGCTTTCTCCACAACTCATGCATGCATACGAAGCTTCGTTTCCTGCGCTGCATGCATGCATACACTGCATGTGGAGTAATACTTCCTGCATGGCTGCGAGACTTCGAACCACACAAAAAACGCAAGCAATGTGACTCGAACTCCTAACCTCCTGCTTTGAGATGGCAGCCCTAACCACATGGTCTAGGTGCTAGTTGTGCTCAAAATTACCACGCAATGCTATTTAATATGGGCAAAATAGGGAATAGCTACGCTAATTAATCCCTCTTGGTAAGTGAGATTATGTCCAAAACGACAGATATAATGAAACTGGAGGGAGTAGGAAATTACATTTAAGTGATGGGTTGACATGATTTTAATGACGGCAATAAAGAAGAGAAGATTGAATGGCGATGGCTTGATGCGAGTGGGTGCAATTTCTTGTGGAGACATGCGTTGCATGTTGTGGTGAAGAATGGTGAAGAGTGGGTGCAATTTTTCGTTGAATGCTTCTCAATGACACCTGGCAAAAAGCAAGAAGCCACATGGCTACACCGCAAGAAGCAAGCTGGCCGACTGGCTCTATAATACAGCGAAGAGTAAAGCCACATGGCTAAGCCACAACGGCCACCAAACAGCGGCCAAGGAGTTAATTGCAAGCAAGCAAGCAGATCTATAAATACGCAGCACGCGCGACTGGGGGCAACAACAAATCACAAGGTGTAGTTTTGACAGTAGTACACCTGAGCTTCAACATGGCGGCAATGTTGCTATCTAGGTTTTGTTACCCATCATGCAAACCAAACACCCCTGCTAAGTACAACTACTCCAAGCCATCAGCAGTAGCAACAGCAGGTCGTATCCAAGTGACCAGCCGCTGGTACGTATATATTTCCTAGTTTTTTTTTCAGCTTATGGCCCGGAGCTAGAAATTAGAAGGGAGATTGGATCATATACCCTCTTTTTAGTTGGGAAATTTAGGATTTACCCTCCACATCTCAATGACATGTGGGGTCATCATAAGTCACTGACACGTGGGCCAGAAGGGTAAATCCTGAATTTCCATCTAAACGGAGGGTATATGATCAATTACCTGGAATTAGAAAGACCCGGGCGAACTGGTAAAATAAGTATGTATTGATTTCATTTTCTTATAGAATTCCTACAAGAAATAAAAATTTACTCATAGGAAATCAAAAATCAAAACAATGCTCATTGCTTTGTTAGACACAATCTGCACTCAACTCGGCAATCGGAACTGCCCTGCAGTTCAAACTGGACGCCAAAACTCTGAAGACAGAGTCGTTTCGGATGATGAACAATGCCTAAACGGCAAGGTTCAGAATTGGAAAACAGAGCAGACGCTCACACGATTGTGCCGCTCAACAAACTGCGGCTTCTCAACATTTTCCCCCCTTTTGTTCAGTGCAGAATACAGGCTCTCGAACAAATAAATATAACGATTTTTCCACTGTCGTTTAAAAACGGTTTATCAAGATAGTTTTTCAAAATGATTTATCAGTTTTCAGTTTATTCATATAAGCGTTCACGTTAGAGCTGAAAACTATAAACCACAGCCCAAAAAAACTCACCCCATCATATCAAACTACTAGCATAGAACAGGACTTTGGGATATTTTGATGCTTGGTTAGCTATTTTTTCCCTCTGAAACCATATGGCAAAAAAGATATTGTTGCGTTCTAAATAACACAAGTTATCAGGGTACTTACCAAAGAAAATATCCACAAGGGATAGAGTAATGCCCTGTTTGGATCCCTCCATCTAAAGTTTAGTCACTAAAGTTTAGATCTAAAGTCTCCAAACAGGTGGTCTAAAGTTAGAGCAACTCCAAGAGAAGAGCTAAATCATTTTTTAAAGGTAAATTTGGCTATTATTGGAGAAAAAACGTGTCCAATAGACTCTGTAAATGACTCTCCAAATTTAGTAGCTCTCCATCCCTCCTCCTTCGCTCTCTATTTTTGGATAGCCTACCTCGCTCACCATCCAGCCTCTTGGCGCGGTCGGCGTTTCCTTCCCGCACGTTGCGCCCTATTCCCGCGCGTACGCGACCCACCGCGCGCCCTCTAGTTTAGATAGCCTGTTGGAGTAGTCTTATTTTTTTGGTGAGATTTATTTTAGAGAATAGCTAAATCACTAAATTTAGATACTTCTTTTGGCTAATCTCTTGGAGTTGCTCTTAGATCTAAACTTTAGCTAACCCCTAAAAAACACTTTAGACCATTAGTCCACCAAAGTGAACTAAAGTGGTCTAAAGTTTTGGGTTCTTAGGCACAAAGACGTGTTTATCCATGCATGTTGGTCTCTCACCTCTAATTTAATGGCTGACGCACGAAACGGGGAGAGGTAGTATGGTCTTTTTGAAACTTTAGTCATATCCATTAGTACAGGATCCAAACAGGATCTTCGACTAAAGTTTAGTGGCTAAAATTTAGCCAACTAAAGTTTAGTTCAAAACTTTAGACAACTAAACTTTAGATCATGGGATCCAAACAGGGCCTAATTAAGCAAGGATCGACCAATGGATGACATAATTTAATCGTTATATTTTAATCTAATTTACCAAAAGATGGTGCTAGGTTTTTAACAACTGCTTTTCCACGTCAACTTTGAAAAATACTCCTTAATGCATTATTCTCTTGACAAGCACGTACCGCTTTTTAGTGGCGAATGCATGGCATAGATTGAGCCGGTGCTCATGCGACAAGCCAACGGAGGACACAGGATTTAACAAAAGAGACCAGTTGTGTTGCATGCTGAGTGGATGAATGCATGCAGGAGGTGCAGGAGTAGTACTAGCAGAGAGATCATGGCCGCCGGACAGCGAGAGAAGGATGAGGAGGAAGAATGGCGGAGTTACCTGGAGCCGGAGAGGCTGGAGGTGCTGACGCAACTGGAGCCGTGGGTGGAGGAGCACGTGCTGCCGCTGCTCAAGCCGGTGGAGGCGGCGTGGCAGCCGTCGGACATGCTGCCGGACGCGGCGGCGCTGGGTGCGGACGGGTTCCACGCGGCGTGCCTCGAGCTCCGCGCGCGGGCATCGGCCGTGCCGGACGCGCAGCTGGTGTGCCTGGTGGGGAACATGGTGACTGAGGAGGCGCTGCCGACGTACCAAAGCATGACGAACCGCTTCGAGGCTGCGCGCGACGTCACCGGCGCCGACGGCACCGCCTGGGCGCGGTGGATCCGCGGGTGGTCCGCTGAGGAGAACCGCCACGGCGACGTGCTCAGCCGGTACATGTACCTCTCCGGCCGCCTCGACATGCGTCAGGTGGAGGGCACCGTCCACCGCCTCATCCAGTCAGGCATGGCCATGCACGCGCCGGCGAGCCCCTACCACGGCTTCATCTACGTCGCCTTCCAGGAGCGTGCCACGTCCATCGCCCACGGCAACACGGCGCGCCAGGTGGGCGCGCTAGGCGACGCCGCACTAGCACGCATCTGCGGCACCATCGCCGCCGACGAGAAGCGGCACGAGGCCGCCTACACCCGCATCGTCACCAAGCTCTTCGAGGTGGACCCGGACGCCACAGTGCGCGCGCTGGCATACATGATGCGTCGCCGGATCACCATGCCTGCCGCGCTCATGAGCAACGGCCGCGACGCCAACCTCTTCGCCCACTACGCCGCTGCCGCGCAGCAGGCCGGAGTGTACACGGCCTCCGACTACCGCGGCATCCTAGAGCACCTGATACGGCAGTGGCACGTGGAGGAGCTGGCGGTGGGGCTATCCGGCGAGGGGAGGCGCGCACGGGACTACGTGTGCACGCTGCCGCACAAGATCCGGAGGATGGAGGAGAAGGTCCTTGACAGGGCGGCCCAGGCCCAAAAGAAGCCCACACACATCCCGATTAGCTGGATCTTTGATAGGCCCGTCAGTGTCGTGCTGCCCTAGCTAAATCTGTTGGGAAACCTGGGTCTGGGCCTAGGCCCATGGTGGGCACCTCATCGGTAGACTATAAATAGGGAGCCGTACCAGCCCAGCAGAATTTGTACTCGTGCAATCAAAGCAATAAAGAAAGTCCAGGAGTTCTCTCTACCTCTCTGTGTGTTTTCAATCTATTATTCTGTCTTCTGTGATTGATCTCGTTTCATATTAAGCAGAGGAATTGATCGGACTGGTCACCAGCGACGGTTCCTCAACACGTTATCAGCACGAGTTCACTCTGGTGAATCGAAGGTAATCATCGAAGCTCTAATAGATTGGATTATCTAGTTCACTCTAAATTCACAGTTTTCGCATTCTAGATTGATTTTCTATGGTGCAAATCCGCTCTAATCTACCACGAACAGACTTGAAGTCACCGGCACAATGTCGATCGGTAAATTGCATACAGAGTAGATGTCGATTGCACTGTAGATTGAAAAAGAAAAAAAAAGAAAAATACACTTGGGCGGCCCCGTATGGCCACCGCATGCGATGCGGTCACCGACCTGTCGCTAAGAGGAGATGGGGGTAGGGAAACCCTACCCCGTATGGTTCTACTGGCCGGGCGGGCCGAACAGGCCACATGGGCCGGTCGGCCGAAGGAAAGGTCCCTGAAGGAATACCTCTCCCGAACCAAGACAGAGCAAATAGAAATCTATACAGTATGAAGCCCAGAAAGTCACTGTATGGACTGAAGCAATCTGGAAGAATGTGATATAATCGCTTAAGTGACTTTCTCTGCAAGAAATGCTACACGAACAATGAAGATTGTCCCTGTGTGTTTATACGACGATCCCAGAATGGATTTTGTATAATCTCAGTGCATGTCGATGATCTGAATATCATCGGGACAATGGAAGACATAAAAGAAGCATGCTCATACTTGGAGTCGGAATTTGAAATGAAAGATTTGGGCCAGACCAAATTTTGCTTAGGCCTACAACTCGAGCATGTCCTTGAAGGAATATTAGTACATCAGTCGGCCTACACCCAGAAGGTGTTAGAAAGGTTTGGCTTTGAGAAGGCATACCCATCGAAAGTACTGATGATTGGGAGGTCTTTATAGCAAGAAAAAGATTCTTTTCGACCAAGGGAAGAGGGGGAGGAAGTCTTAGGACCGGAATTCCCATACTTAAGTGCAGTGGAAGCACTTATGTATTTAGCAAACTGTACTAGACCGAACATTGCATTTGCTGTGAACCTGTTAGCAAGGTACAGTGCAGAACCTACCAAAAGGCATTGGTAGGGAATAAAAGACATCTTTCGATACCTCCAAGGAAGCAAGGACCTTGTATTGTTCTACAGAAAGAGTCAAAATCTGAACTTGATTGGCTATGCAGATGCCGGGTACCTGTCTAACCCGCATACCGCAAGGTCACAAACAGGCTATGTATTCCTGTGTGGTGGAACTACAATTTCCAGGAAATCGTCTAAGCAAAGTCTCGTAACGACTTCGACGAACCACTCAGAAATTATAGCACTGTATGAAGCTACACGAGAATACGCTTGGCTCCGACAAATGATTCACCACATCCAGTAGTCATGTGGAATGAATATTGTGCAAGCCCCCACAATTATCTATGAAGATAATGCAGCTCGTGTTGCACAAGTGCAGACGAGCTATGTGAAAAGTCATCTCACAAAACACATCAACCCCAAGTTCTTCTATGCTCATGAATTGCAGAAGATGGACGAGATTAAAGTACTACATACTAAGTCATGTGAAAATCTGATAGATTTGTTCACTAAATCACTCACTCCCTGCATCTAGCTTTGAAAGGTGCATGCGAGGAATTGAAATGATGAGACTTAGAGAAGTGCAAAATTCAGGGGGAGAATTTTCCCAAGCCCGTTAGTAAATCTTAATCATGAAGATCAAGTACACAAAACAATAAGTCCTTAAGACTGAATGAAATTGGGTGAATTGTACTCTTTTTCCCTTGACGAGTTTTCCTGAAGTTTCTCGACCAAGGTTTTTAATGAGGCATTTCGTGCATCGCAGCTAACATGTATCATGTACTCTTTCTCCAAATTTTTCCCACTGGGTTTTTATGGAGTTTTGACGAGGCATGAATGTGTAGGATGAGTGCCCTAGGGGGAGTGTTGGGAAACCTGGGCCTAGACCGGAAGCCTAGGCCCATGGTGGGCACCGCATCGGTAAACTATAAATAGGGAGCCGTACCGGCAGAATTTGTACTCATGCAATCAAAGCAATAAAGAAAGACCAGGAGTTGTCTCTACCTCTCTGTGTGCTTTCAATCTATTATTCTGTCTTCTATGATTGATCTTGTTTCATATTAAGCAAAGGAATCGATCGGACTGGTCGCCAGCGATGGTTCTGCAACAAAATCAATCGACTAGCAATAATAATATTTGCAATTAATGGACCATTAGCGTCTACAAGCGATCCATTAATTAATTATCAAAGCTGTGGTTCCTGGTTCTGGTGTTCTACTTCAAACTAAATAAGATTCTATCCTGCGTACGGCTACTATTTGCACACAAAATTGTCAAAAGTGAAATTCTGCAATTAATGTAGGAGTATGCATTCAGGTGATGGGTTGACATGATTTTAATTTGTTCTACTGAGATTGGTTGCAAAAGTTGTAGTATATTCGCATTCGACCGAATTAAGTATATATTCGATTCAAATTCGTATTCGATATGACATTCGATTCATATTCGTATTTGAGAATGTTTGAATTCATATTTATATTCATTTTAAAAATATGAATTCATATTCGTATTTAAGACTATTTGATTTGTATTCGATCTATTTCCATCCTAACGAGAATAGAATAATCTTCAAATTATTATCTCACTGTATCCTCAGAATATATCCCTGATTGATAAGGGAGAAGATTCACGAGGTAGTCGTAAGTTCTCCTTCGGCTACTTCATGGTTGTAAGCTCTTCTACGATCATGAAGTTGTGAGTCCTTCTACGACTACTCCATGGTTGTAAGCTCTTCCACGACCATGAAGTCATAAGTCCTTCTACGACTACTCTATGGCCGTAGGCTCTTCTACGACCACATAGTCGTAAGCAGTCATACAATCACCTGGTGATCGTAGACAATTCTGCGGTTTCTATATCCCCCAATTGACATGCCAAGCAACGTCTTACTACATCGTGGGAGCACCTGACAGGGCAGTTAAAACGTGCGCTTATCCAATAAACGCACATGATCTCTCTCTGACAACAATTGCTGCACGACGAACGACCATCATGTCTCACTAACAATAACCTCCGCCAGACGGTTAGCACCCAAAGCGTTGAGAAACCTTCTTGCGCTGGACAACCGTCGTCGTTTCATTAAGTATTTAATGATTGGTGCCAGAGAAGAGGAGCAAGTGAAGCCAGATGAGAGATAGTGCAGACACTTTTTTGCATTACTGAATTGTAATCATTTCCTTTGATTAGTAATCACACAAGACATAGGATTATTATTCTCCTAGGAGAAGGCCCGAACCTGGATAAAAGTTCCCATATCTCTGTTCGGCAAAACCATAGCTTAGTATTCTAAGAGAATCCCTGAATCCAATTAAATTATACGTAAGATCGGTATTAAAACACCAACAATTGGTGCTGTTCGTGGGGATTCTTTTTCCAAGACTCCGGTAATTTCCTCATCGACAAGTTTTTCTTTTTCCTCCTAATATCCTCATGATAGATGAATGGAACGAGGAGAACTAGTTTGATTTGGCCGACTACATGGATATCAACATGGAGTCCTGCTACGACTTATGAGCAGACCATGCTTGCTTCTGACGGTGAGTTTGTCCATAGAGATCCATCCAATGATCCCAGGGACCATGGTGTGGGAAAGGCTGATGAGGGATCCAAATTCCCCACAACAGTACACCCAATGGATGACTCACTTTCTCTAAGTGGCAAGGGTCAACCTGAGAGACCATGTGGAGGTGACCCCATGTGTGTGATGAGTAATTGACTCGTGTTCTAGAAAGTTTAAGTTTGATTTGTGTATTTCGTGCTTAAGTACCTTCTACTAATGCAAATGGTTAATTACAGTATTTTGAGCAGTGCCATGTGATATTTTTCTTGTCTGTGATGGTTGCAGGACTTTGAGGTGGAGTCGTGGTGAGGCATGAGATAGCTGGACTAGGCACAGGCGGTGCTGAGGTCAAAGCGGTCGGGAGATGCCGAAGACAGTGAGGGATCAAGGTGCCTGCGAGGCTTGGACAGCAAAAAATGAGGAAGCTTCCAGGAAAGTGCAGAAGTGGCATTTTGGTAAAATACACAAGGCTGCAAAGTGGAAGCGGATTTGGTTTAAGGCTAATGGGTAAAGCGCAGTAGTTGTTGGTGTTATTGGGCAAAGCAAAATGTGAACCCAGTAGTAGAAGGCTATAAATAGAGAGGTTGTTCTCTAGTGCAAGTGGGGAGTTTTTGCTTTGTGTCTCTTTTCATTCTCTGTTGAGGAGTTGTTGGGCAGAGCAGTGTTAGTTTTGCTTTTCTTCATGTCTGTGTGAGTGGTTGTTTCAGTACCTCTAGTCTTCTTGTTTTCCTTTGGGTGTGTTGCTGAGAATGTAAGAGATGGATTGAGTTGAGTGTAGAAGAACTCTTTGTAATCATTCATCTCACTAATTCATTATGAGAAGTCTTGTGTTTGAGATGTTCTGGTTATTTGTTTCTTTCTGCGTCTCTCTTCTAGTTTTTGGTTGCTTCATTTCTTTCTTTGCTGCTCCTCTCTGTGATCTTTCAGTCTATGTTGAGATTTTGATCGACTAGCTGCAGAGCCATTTAACTCTAAACTGGGAATCTCCTCAAAGCCCCTTGGCTCGTTTATTCCCAAGAGAAAAGATTTCAAGTGCTATCCTTTTCAGAATGACCATTTGCTACACTTCTTCTGTTTTCAGATTTCTAGGGTTTGGAGGTAGAGGAATCATGTGCTCATGTTTGTGCCAATTAAAAGCTGTTTGAGTTGTGGGTTCTTTCGATTTGAGATCATTTCTTGGTTGAAATCAAAAGTCTCATGATCAAAGAATTCAAGAATCAAAAGCTATTTGGAGTTTGTCTCTCCTGCTGTGTTCTTCCCCGGAATTTCAGTATTCTCTGTTTTCTCTTGTTGTTCGTTTGCATTTTTTTCTCATTAAGGTTGATTTGTTGTTTAGGTTGAAGTTCTGTTCAATTGACCTAAGAAGAGCAGCAAACATTCGACAAATTTCCCTGTTTTCGGTTGTCTTAAGTATTTACTGTGCCTGCTGGTTTTTAGTCTGATGTTTTTTGTTTTCTTCTGGTCTCATGACATCTTTAGGCTTTCAGTTTTGGTTTCCCTTTTTGCTTTTGCTTTCCCTCTTTGCTTGCAGGCTTTTATTCTATAGCACCCGGTCTATTCTGATTTCAGTCTAGATAGTCTGCTGCGTATTGTATTCACTGTGGTAAGCAAAGGTCTGTTTCTCTGCTCGCCTCAATTTTTTGGTTCCCAGTCAGACCGGCCTGACTCTTGCGGTTAGACCGGTTCTTCTCTGGCGGTCTAACCGGCTCAGTCTCTGCGGTCAGACCGGCTCGTCAGGATGCTCCTCGCCGATCACACTCTTCCGCCTCTCGTGAGGATGGTGAGGAGACATCCAATGATGAGCCCGATCAGTACTCTGATGAGCGTGGGAGAAATCCTAGAAATAATCGCTCTCTTGTAAAGCAGCCCCAGCCGGCATCCGGGATCAAGGATCCCAAGACCGCTCGAAGAAGGCGACTGGCTACCTAGAGGTCTTTGCCTGGGCGAGTCCAGTACTAGTCTGAAGAGGCTTGAGAGCTTCAATGGATCAATGACACGCTCAAGAACCCGACTCAGGAGTTTGCACGGGCACTGAGCTATGACCACTTCACTAAAGGGATTGTGCAAAGACTCTGCGATCTGATGGCCAAACTCGAGCACCCTCATCGACATAACTACGAGAATCAGCAAGGTATGACTGCATCTAGTTGATCACAAAACTCATCTAGTTGGGTTCGGCATGATGATAGGGCGCGTCGGACTCCTGATCACAATACGAATCAGAGGAGAATACCTCAAACGGCTCCGAAATGGTAAGTTGATGCTCGATCACCGCTTCAAGCAAGGAATCTGCAGCAGCAGATGGAGTACAAGGAGTACTACCCTTGTATGGATGAGGCCTATTACATGTCAGGTCCATCGACCGTCGGACATCGCCGAGTACAGTCGATCGACGATGTCAACTACCCTTTCCCGCAAAGAAGTCATCAAGAAATCATTACCGGATGTCAAGCATTTGTGCCCAAACTCTGAGCAATGTGCTAGCCACCGCAGTTTTGACTGGTGAATATGGAGAAATTTGATGTGTCCTAGAATCCCATCGAGTTCCTCCAGATTTACACGACTGCAGATTGGGCGGTAGGAGGAGGCGAGCACGTCATGGCAAACTATCTTCCGACGGTGCTCGAAGAATCTGCTCAGTCTTGGTTGCTCAACTAGCCATTCGAGTCGATCTACTCGTGGCAACACCTCTATGACATTCTGATGGCCAACTTCCAGGGTACATACAATCGCCCTGGGAAGGACGACGACCTGCATCGAATGCACCAAGGCAGCAACGAGACCTTACGACAATTCATCTGATGCTTTAGGCAGGTTCGTAACTCGATTCCGGAGGTCTCTGACACTTCTGTCATAATAGCATTCAAGCTGGGCGTACGCAATAGGAGGTTCACAGAGGACATCACTTTGAATCCTCTGACCACCGTCGTCGAGCTCTTTGAGATGGTGGACCGCTATGCGACTGCTGTCGATGTAGTCAAATGGACTAAGTCTATAGACTAGGTTAGTTGATGTTCCAAAGAGCAAGGGTAAAGGCAGTGGGAGGAAGGAGAAAGGCCAAGAAATCAAAGAAAGACCTCTAGTCAGAAGCCTCACGCCAGAAGTTTGAAGGAAGTCTTGGGCATGGGTGATAAAGAGCCATGCAACTCCAAGCAATACTATGACTGGGGCAAAGGAAAAGTACCCACACGGAAGGACAACAAGTCTAGATTGTGCCCTCTTCACAAGAAAGAGGGGCATGATCTTCATAATTGTCGAGTTCTTCAGCAAAAACTCGAGGATTATCATTCTAGCAAGGGCCTGCTCCCAACAATTAAGGAGCTGGGACAGTCAAGTGGTCGAAAGAATTTGGATGACGATGATGATATGCCTTTCTAGGATTCGAAACACACCATCGAGCATATCTATGGTGGATTCTCGGCATATGAATCCAAGCGATAGTATAAGGCTGTCAAGCGAGATATAAACTCTATCGACCCTCCCCTTGTCAATTATCTTCCTAAGTGGTCGAAAGTCACTATTACTTTCGAGAAGAGTGGCTGCCCGATCTCTTCGACTTGACTCGGTCAGCTTTGAATCGTGGTTGAGCCCACCATCAACAACTATTGAGTGAATCACATGTTGATTAATGGTGGCAGTTCTTTAAATATTTTATTTGTTATTGCTCTGGACGAGATGCAAGTCCCTCGTACCAGAATAAAGCCCGTACAATATTCATTTCATGGAATCGTATCAGGATCTTTGGCCAAGTCTCTCTGCCAGTCACGGTTGGGTCTTCGAACAATTTCAGGATAGAGAGAATCTCCTTTGATGTGGTCGACTTCGACACGGTGTACAATGCCATACTCAGACGACCAACTCTGGCTCGCTTTCTGATTGTCGCTCACTATGCGTATCAATGTCTTAATATGCCATGTCCCAAGGGAGTCATCACAGTTCACTATGATAGAAAAATGGTGCTAACATGCGACCACAAGTCCCTCGAATTGGTCAGACAGCTACCGACTCGAGAAGCTACCAAGGCGCAGCCTTTGAGCAAGCACTCGAAACCTAAAGCCGCACTGAAGTCGAGCGAAGAAGTCAAGGAGGTTCCCTTGGACCCAGCGGAGCTTTCCAAGACCGTTCGCATCAAGGTCATCTTCGACCCCGCATAGGAAGACACCCTCATTGCCTTCCTCTAGGCAAACGCAGATATGTTCGCGTAGCAACCATCCGACATGCCCGGAGTCCCTAGGGAGGTGATCAAGCACAGGCTAGCCCTTCGGCCTGACAATCACGCTTGTGTAGTATGAAGACATTAATGACATTTTATCCTCGTACAATCACGCTTAATCATTCTAATTCATTTACTTCACCTAATGAAACATGAATTCACGTTCAATTAAATAAACTTGTCCAACTAATTAGTTGTATTGTAATAAAAATATGCATATTGCTTCATCGAATACGAATACGGATAGTCCGAATAAAATAACATTTCGGATGGTAAAAGTTTATACCATATTCGCATCCATATTTTTATATGAATTTGAATACAAATACGAATAGGATAAAAATTATTAATCGGATGAAAAAATCTATACCATATTCACATCCTATCGAATATGATAACTAAATAATACGAATAATTCTAATCCACTTTTCAGCGCTAGCAAGGATCACCGCTAGCAAGGATCGGCCAACGGATGACATAATTTAATTGTTAGACTTTAATCTAATTTACCAAAAGATGGTGCTAGGTTTTAACAACTGCTTTTCCACGTAAGCTTTGAAAAATACTCCTTAGTTCATTATTCTCTTGACAAGCATATACCGCTTTTTAGTGGCGAATGCATGAGCCGGTGCTCATGAGACAAGCCAACGGAGGACGCAGGATTTAACAAAAGAGACCACTTGTCTTGCATGCTGAGTTGATGAATGCATGCAGGAGGTGCAGGAGTAGTACAAGCAGAGCGATCATGGCCACCGGACAGCGAGAGAAGGATGAGGAGGAAGAATGGCGGAGTTAATTACCTGGGGCCGGAGAGGCTGGAGTTGCTGACGCAACTGGAGCCATGGGTGGAGGAGCACGTGCTGCCGCTGCTCAAGCCGGTGGAGGTGGCGTGGCAGCCGTCGGACATATGCTGCCCGATGCGGCGGCGCTGGGCGCGGACGGGTTCCACGCGGCGTGCCTCGAGCTCCGCACGCGAGCGGCGAACATACCAGACACGCTCCTGGTGTGCCTGGTGGCCAACATGGTGACGGAGGAGGCGCTGCCGACGTACCAGAGCGTGCTGAACCGGGTGGAGGCTGTGCGCGACGTCACCGGCACCGACCGCACCGCCTGGCCGGGCGCGGTGGATCCACGGGTGGTCCGCCGAGGAGAACCGCCACGGCGACGTGCTCAACAGGTACATGTACCTCTCCGGCCGCTTCGACATGCGCGAGGTGGAGCGCACCGTCCAGCGGCTCATCCAGTCCGGCATGGCCAAGCACGCTCCGGCGATCGAGCCCGTACCACAGCTTCATCTACACCGCCTTCCAGGAACGCGCCACGTACATCGCCCACGGCAACACGGCGCGGCAGGTGGGCGCGCACGGCGACGCCGCCCTCGCGCGCTTATGCGTCACCGTCGCCGTCGACGAGAAGCGGCACGAGGCCGCTTACACCCGCATCATGGGGATGCTCTTCGAGGCCGACCCGGACGCCGCCGTGCGCGCCCTGGCGTACAGGATGCGGCGTCGGATCGACATGCCAACAGCGCTCATCACCGACGGTCGCCACGCCGACTTCTACAGCCATTTCGTCAGCATCGCGCAGCTGGCCGGTACGTACACAATATCCGACTACCGCGGCATCCTGGAGCACCTGGCAGATCTAGAATTTTGACGTGCCCCGGGCTAAATTTTAGCAGGCTAACATCCTAGAACTAATATCAATTTATATTCACACCACGGCATAACAAAAGTATACCATAAATGTATCGTTGATATGAAAATTTAGCTCAGTTCTTCAACATAAAACATGATAAGAAAAGCATGGCAAAAACACACATGGACACTGTAATATAGGGCAACAGAGAAGAAGGCACCAAATAAACAAATATTACCTGTGGGCTGTAAAAAGTTGAGGAGCGCGGTATGTAGCAAAGAGGGAATGAAGCCCACATCCGAAAACTCGAGCTCCTAGATAAACTCAGCCACCTCTGCAAATCCAAAAGAACACGAGTTCAATGCTAAATTTCATAAAAACATGTCAAGTATAGTTAAATCAAAAGTCAAAAACACATTCGTTAGGGGCAAAGCAAGAATGGCTGCACAGACAGATCAAGAACGACATTATCCAGTCACCCCCTAAAGCCTACTATGGTGGACATTATACAGTTACCCCCTAAGCCTACCGTGGTGGATAGAGCAGAGATCGGCAATCATCAAACACAGTTATGCATTAGGAAATATTAGCAAACCAAATGTTAGCATGCCACAATAAATCAGTACCCCTGGCACAAACTGCAGATAAAGATGTCTACATTGCAAATCCATACGCAGATCTAATAGATAAAATATCTGGCCTGTTTGACATATAATGCACTAAAATTTGATAATTTTTTTTGAGGTCTTGACCAACCTTTTTCAGCCCATCTTTCTTAACTTCTTAATGTAGTAGTTGTCTCATGGCGAAACAGTAATGGACTTACCTAGTTGACATCTCTACTTGGAAAAGAATTTTTAAAACAAAAACAGATAGCTCAAAAAGACTCAGTGAAGCTTCTATGTCTCCATTAGCTTAATTGAATATTCTACATCCCAAACGAAGTTACAAAAATGACCATAGTTCCTCCAAAACAGCTGAGCTCGGTGAAGATTCTTTGTCTCCATTAGCTTAACTAAATATTCTACATCCCAAACGAAGTAACAAAAATGACCATAGTTCCTCCAAAACAGGTGAGCAAAAGATAATCTTACCTCCAATTTTCAAAGGGACAGATAGGAGCAGGAAATAGGAACTAGTTCCGACGAGCTGTGGCTTCCCCTTTCCCATCTTATCAGTAACCCTAGAATAGAAGTTAGGAAATGATTAGCAAATACACAAAACCGAGGAGGCAGTGTCGGAGATGGATGGCTGGTCGGCAGCGATACCAGCACGGTCGAGGCGTAGGTGCAGATGGTAGCACAGGAAAACTTGAGGTGAAGCTCCGGGATGCCCTTCTAGGTGGCGCTGTCTTCCGAAGAAGGCCAAGGGGGTAGGGGAGGAGGGGAGCCAAGGGGGAGGGTGACCAGCTAGCAGCTCATACCTTGAAGGAAGCTGGCCGGGACTGGGAGGGCGGTGTGGCACAAGGAAGTTGGTAGGAGGACGGCGGCGCGGCCGTGGCGTCTTCTGCGCCGTAGGGTTCGGCTTTTGTGCGAGGCGAGCGCGACTCAGCACACGGGTGGGCTGGGAGGCGAGCATGATGTAGCCACGCTGGACTGCCCGATGAATGGGCCGGACTGGCGAGAGAACAATGAGCTAAATTATTACCGGAATTGTAACATCCCAAAAATTTGCTTTCTGAAAAATTTAAATTCAAATTAATTATTTTAAAGTATTTGAGTTTTATTTGGATTTGCCCTGAATTTCTATTTTTGAAAAAGCTAGATTTGAAAAGTATTTTAAGTAAAACATAAAAGTATTATTAAATAAAAAGATATTTTGAATTTCTATAAAAATCCTAATTCAAATTAATTATTTGGAGTTATTTGGCTTTTATTTGGTTTCCTGCATTTTCTGGAGTTTAAAACCTATTTTTTGAAAATAAAAAGTATTTCAAGTATGAAAATTAAATACCAACATTAGTTGGAAGTATTTTTATTAAGTCCAAAACTTATCCAGGAACTTCTGTGAATTTTTCTAGAATTTTTGGAATTTATTTCATATTTTTCTGAGCTTATTTGAATTTCTTGGCAATTTCTGAAAATCTAAAATCAAAAACAAAAATCAAATCCCCTCCCCTCTCCTCCGGCCGCCACGTGGACGGCCGGATTCCACCCACGCCGCCGCCCGGATCCCGCCTACCCTCTTCCATCGCTCGCCACGTGGGCGGCCGGGATTCACTCGCCCCCACGCGCCCGGCACATCCCACCGTCCGCCCCCCTTCACGCCAGCCGCCCGATTCCCCACCCCGCCACGCGTCGCCATCTCAGCCTGTCGGCGCGCCTCCCCCTCTCTCCGTCTCTCTGCTCCCCGGGCCCGCCTGTCGGGGTCGTCTTCCCCACGCGCCATCCCCTTCCTCCCGCTCGGCCACGCCTTCACCGCCGCCATTCCCGCCGCCTCCTCGGTCGCCCGGATCCCCTTCCTTCCCCCTCTCTATTCTTCCCCGACCCGACCCCGTCATCCCCGCGCCCGAATCCCCCTTTCCCGCGCCTCTTTCCCCCTTTTTCTCCCCGCAATCGCCGCCGACCGCCGAGAACTTCGGTGAGCGATTCCCGCCCGTCAGCCTCCCCTCCGCCCCTATAAATACCGCCTCCGGCCTCCTCTCTCTCTGCACCACCTCCCCCTCCACTCTCCCCTCCCTCCCGGCCGCTCCACCTCCCCCGCGCCGTGACTCCTCTCCTCGGGCGGCGCCTCTCCTCCAATGAGGAATTCCCGGCGCACCGCTGCTCCCTGAGCCCCGCCGACGTCGCCATCGCCTCCCCCGCCTCGCCGCCGTGCCCGTGCGCCCCTCCCCCGAGTCCGAACCCCGCCGGAAGGCCGTCGCCGCCGTTACCCGAGCGCCGCTGCCGCTTCTTCCTCGCCGCCGGCCGCCGCCGGTGCCCGCCGAGCCCCGCGACACGGTGAGCCCACCTCCTCTCGGCCTCCTCTCCCCTCCACCGCCCTCGCCGCCGGCCGCCGTCCACCGGAGCTCCGGCGAGGCTCGCCTCCCGTGCGCTCTCCGGCCGGCTCGCCCGCGTCAGCCATGTGCCCACGTGGTCGCTGACGTGGCGCCCGGTGGCAGCCACCTCGGCGCTATTCCTCCCCGTCAGCGCCACGCAAGCACAGGTCAACCCCCGTGCCACCTCAGATCCGCCCCCCGGTCCATGGACTTAGTCCACATGGACCAGGGCCCACTGTCAGTCAAACCCCCTCAGGCTGATGTCATGCTGACGCAGTAAACCGGATTTTTCAATTCAAAAATAATTCAGCCGAAAATAAATTCCCTGCTGACGCAATAATTCAGATTTTCCTTTAGGAAAATAATTCCAAAAATCCTGATTTTTCATTTTCCCTCTTTTCCAACTTCCCGGAGCCCGTTCTTCTTCGTCTTAACTCCGTTTGAGCCCATTCAAATTTCTAAATTCATCAAAAATCCCAAACTATCCATTTCTTCCATCCTTTCAAATATTTGAAATTTATTTGATATTTCAAATATTTAAATTTCAAATTCCAATGCCTAGTTTAAATTCAAAGCCTCAGTTCCATTCCAAATTTTCTGTGCACTTTCAAAATTCAAATTCAAATCTTGCAAAGTCTCCATAAAATCCATTCTATTTTCCTTGGTCCAAATATTGTCTCAGTAATTTCTTTTCCCAACCGATCTTCCAGATATTCGTTCTCCCTCGTGTGAACCCCAAATCCGCTGAACCTTTCTCCTAAATTCGTCTAAAATCATAATCTATCCAAATATGGCCTCTATTTAAATTTTTGAGTTTATTTGAATTTCTGTTTGTATTTATTTGTTCTGTTGCTCTGTCTTTTCTCGCGTAGAATCCAACGTTGTCGAAGACCTCTCCACTCCTCAGCAGGAAGACCCAGAGAGCGTGCAAGAAGGCAAGTCTCCTTTGATCATCTTGAACCTATGATTTTGAAATGTTTTAATTATTTTAAATTATGTGCATTGCTATTTATATACAAGATTAGTTCAAATCTTAAGGTATTAGTTACCCCAATTTTGTTATGCCCTCAGTTGAAATTGAATGCCATGTACCCTTGTCTCCTTAGGATTTCCTTTGACTCTTTAATGAGAGTATTATAATCATTTGTGAATAATAGAGTGGTAGTATAATGCTTAGTAATGCTATGTATTACCCTTGAAATCTTGAAATGGGAAATTATGATTTATTGTAATAGCCTTGTGTTTACAAATTTAGTGGTAATTGGTGTTACCACTGTTCTTTTAAAATAAACTAAAATGTGAAAGTTGGTTTAGATTAGGGTGGATGGTTGGTTTGGATTGGTGCAGGAAGCACGAGATCTTGTTAAGTGTATGTTCCACCCTAGTCAATTAAGGACCGACGCTTGTGTTTGTCCAGACTGAGCATTAACCGTACAACCACAAGTCTATATGGGTACGACCTAGCTGACTAACTTATGATAGTCTAGTTTAGGTGCCACCAGTGGAAAGTGGGTGCCAGGGATGGACTGGTTATTCACAGTGAGGGACAGAGATTTACTGTACTCATATGGCTGTAACACCCCAGCCAAACAACGACCTGGAATGTTACCAAACTAGTAACATAACGAGGATATACTAAATACATCTCACAAAATTCCAGCAGAACCTCTTTTGTTTACTGTCTAAGTCAGAGGTTTCAACAAGCATAATTAAAAGAAATGAATAACCTCAAGTAATATAATCAATTCTAAGCGATATTGGCTTAAGATTACTAGAACATTCATGGTTATAAAATTTAAATAACGAACGGAAGCATCATAAAAGAATTCTAATCCTTTATTACAATTTTAATCCGACAATCGATAATCATCTTCTACTTAAGTAATTCATGCAATCATTATGTAATTTCCTCTCTTTCATCCATTGTGAGTAGAACGTGCAAAGTGCAATAATGCTAATCTTTCCTTTTCCCAATGCATGCCGATCTCATAAAGGTACCTAAAAAACACAACAACAGCAAGAGTGAGTCCAACGACTCAGCAAATATAATAGATAGTAACAAGAACATTCATGAACATGACTTCACAAATTCATCCATCAACCATATAAATAAACCGTAACATTCATGAACATCACTTCACAAATTCATCCATCAACCTCATAAACAAGCCATGCTATGCAAGATGATCAAAAATCTCTTTTTCTCTTCTCTTTCGTATTTTACCGGTAATGCGGAGTGTGCATCCGTCAATGCACACCCATGCCTGTACCATCTGGTACAGGGACCAATTGCCCATACTCAACAAGTATGGGGACCTTTAGCCCGTCATGTCATCAACATGACGGGGACCTCGGCGCTTGGTCATCTCGTGACCAAGACTTCAATAAATCAACATGATGCATATGCGTGAATGTCTCAATAAATAAAACTTGCATCCACAACATCTATGCATCAGAAATACTCATGAACACTTTAAATTGCAATCGACCATAAACATCACCAGTACTTCCTTACCACAATCATGAACACATATATTCATAATATAGATCAAACATCAACAATTCATCAAACATCAACAACCCATCAAACGTCAACAATCCACACTATCAATTTTAAACCATCACTATACTTGCCTTTACCGAAGGAGCGAAGGGGTCAAGCACGATCAGGAGCGAAGCCACCTATTCACAAAGCACCACTCAGCACAAAACCATAATACAATATTCACAACTGAGAAGTAAACGCCTCTACGCCCAAAACCCGCAACTCCCTCTCCGCTTAACGGTTCTACACTCTGTCCGCTGCAGCAGCACTGCTTAACTTTTTTTGTATCTTTAACAATATTAAGCCATTCACAGAAAATGATATATTTCTGAATTCCTCACTTAAATACCTTCACTTTTCATGTAGATCATATATTTTTATTTTGATCATAGCAAGGTGTAACTTAATGCGCAAAACAGAGAACGTTATCTGTTCTGGCAATCTGGGAAGCCAGATTCTAACGCGTCCCAACCACAGTGTAAGGCTCTAAAAAATTATGATTTTTATACAGTAGCTATATTACTGAATTCTCTACATTTTTCTAAATTGCGACCAAAAACATAAAAATCATCTACTACCCCTAAATCACACTTGAACAGCAATCTGCCCCAATCTGCACCCCTGACAGACAGCGATGTTCCCGACTGTGCTGCGCCCAAATCCCGCAGCTTAAAATTCTGGAAAATTTACATAAAATAGATATCGTCGTCCTCTACAATTTTCCTTTTGGGCATACCCGCAGAAAAAATTGTTTCGTAGGTATAAACTGCGCAAACAGTTGCAATATGCGGATTGATCTACAGACAGACAGCAGGAATTTCCTAATCGGGGAATCTAATTGCTAATCCCCGACCAATTCTTAGGCTAAGAACCCTAATTACAGCAATAACAGAGGAATTTGAGATGAGGGAGAGTTACCTAGAGGATCCCCTTGGAATCACCCATCTTCTTCCCCTTCTTCCTCCTCCTTCCTTTCTTCTCCTTCCCTCCCTTCTTCTTCCTTCCTTCTCGCTTTCTCCTAGCACCAAGGGACAACAATGGGGGAGAGGTGTTGCTGGACATGGTGGAGGCACAGGGGCAGGGAGGGGTGCGGCCAGGGGGAGAGAGGAGGGGCAAAGGGGGTGGCGGCTAGGGTTTGGGGGGAGGGGCGCCTCCCCCCTTTTTGGCCGGCCTCCTCTGGGCCAAGGCCCAGGCCCAGGTTGCCAGGTATTTTCAGAATTCCCCCTCTAAAATCATTGTTTTTAATTCTTTTCTATAAGGTCCTCCCTCCAATTAATCGATTATCTCTCAAATCATTTTCGGGATATTACATTCTACCCCCCTTAAACAGAATTCGACCCCGAATTCTATCCATGCTTACACCAAGGATTAATCACAACTAAACTTAACCATTTTAACAAGCACCTATCGTGTAATTCTCACTCATGCGAGACTCCAATTCCCAAGTGGCCTCTCTCTCTGTCTACTGCGACCAAAGCACTTTGACATACTTTTAAAATTTTATTCCTCAATGCTCTCACCCCGCGCATAGATTCTGGAAGATCCAAGCGGTATGCTAACTTCCCGATCCGAGCCATGATCATGAAAGGCCTGACATACCTCGGGCTAAACTTCCCTTTGGTTCCGAACCTCACCACACCCTTGGTGGGAGATACTCTCAAGAGCACCTAATCCCCCTCCTCAAATTTCAGATCCTTTCTCCTCACATCTGCATAACTTTTCTGCCTGCTCTGGGCGGCCAACAGATTCTGTCTCACCAAGGCCATTTGTTCAACTGTCTGCTGGACCAAATCCGGGCCCAAGACTGCCTTCTCACCCACCGCTTCCCAGCAAAGGGGTGACCTGCACTTACGCCCATACAACACTTCGAATGGTGCAGCTTTAATTCTTGAATGGTAGCTGTTATTATAAGCGAACTCCGCTAAAGGCAGCTGGTCTTACTCGTTGGTCAACGGCTATAGTGAAAACCCACACCCCAGATCTTTCAAGCACTTCCTCGATACCGGGTCGTACAAGACTTTGTGTACCCCACTCTAGGACCCAAGGTGGTCATAGTGATACACCAACCTCCAAATCTTCGCAACTAACAGAAGCGATTGAATATACCTTGGGTTATCATTCCCTTTGGTATCAACCCACACAACCTGCACAACACAGGTAACTCTTATTCCAACTCTCAATCGATCTTTTTACCTTAACGAGGAGCGTCTCCTTTAACCACGGATGCACAACAGTGCTCATTGTAAACCAATTTTTTTTACAAATAGAATTCAACTGAAAATAAAGGATTCTCATTGCAATCCACACATCACCAACTCCCTACCAAAAGGGTCAAATCAAAAGAAAAAAATGAGGATTCAACACGAGAACCTCTTCACATTCCAAGTAGGTAGTTTGCAAATAAACAACACATAAGTCAAAGGAGAATCACTCCAATGCCAAACCCTTCCTTTGTTTTTTTTCCTGAACCGGAAATACCCCACATGCCACATGGCTTCGACTACTTCGCTGGTGGCTTCGACGAAGGATTCCAGGAGTTCTAGGTTGCGCTTCCCCAGTCAATTGCCTGTGGCGTATTGATGGTTCTTCACCGAGTTTATCTTTTGCTTCCGCTGTGTTTCGTGTGTGCGAGGTCTTGAAACCTCAATTGTAATAATAAGACCTTTCGGTCTGTACTCTTTAATATTGTAATAAAGCGTTGTTGATTATGTATTCATTTCTGTTTAACTGTGTGCACTAGCTTTGATCTGGGACTAGTGCAGTAATACACAGAGGGTCCGGGTTTAGAAATCCGGGGTCCCGACAGGAATGGGCTATATATAACTGGGCTGTACACTAAAATTTTCTTCACGCCCCGGGCTAGAGCCCTTGTTGCCATGGGCCTAATTCCGCCCCTGGGCGCGTGGAGGAGCTGACGGCAGGGCTCTCCGGCGAGGAGAGGCGCGCGGGACTACGTGTGCGCGCTGCCGCACAAGATCTGGAGGATGGAGGAGAAGGTCCCTGAGACGACGGCCCAGGCCCAAAAGAAGCCCATGCGCATCCCGATTAGCTGGATCTTTGGTAGGCCAGTCAGTGTCATGCTGCCCTAGCAAATTAGTCAATTAATGGACCATTAGTGTCTGCAAGAGGTCCATTAATTAATTATTGAAGCTATGGTTCCTGCTTCTGGTGTTCTACATCAAACTTAGTAAGATTCTTGGCTACTGATCTAAACTCAGGCAACCTGTACTCAGTTCTTGGCTACTACTTTCTAGCGTACTAAAAAATGTACAAGTTTTAATAAAGATGCAGCACGTTGTTGCGACGATATCATCTTCACAAATTATCACTTCTTCTATCCACCTCCAGACACGTTAACGTTGAACTTAAAAAACATGATGTCCCTATCCTGCACATCGTGGGTCTCGCACTTGGATGTTGGGAGATTGGACTCCGCAGAGTGGCGCGGTGTGGTTTTAATGCGAGTTTAGTGGGTCTCATTGTGTAGTTAAGAGTTTGTGAAGCGTATTAAAATGGGCTCCTTTTACCTGTAGGAGTTCTTCGGCTCTGCTGGAAGATGATTCTCCTGTCTTGCTGTGGAATAGTAATGTAGTGCATCTCCTACTTAAGTACTTTAGTGGATACTACATGTTTCTAGGAGGAAATAAGAATGGCATAATATCACATGAAAACCTAGCGCTCCACCTGTTTCCTCGTGGAGTTGGTGAAAAATTACCCACCACTGCCATTACACAATTCCTCTCCTCCGTACCGATTGGATTTCTTTTCCACCCGACGTTCCTTCTCCGACTTCTCTTCTCCCCCCGACCTGCGCGCCCCTTCTCCGCCCCCCACCCGCGCGCTGCCCCTTCTCCGCCCCCACCCACGCGCCGCCTCTTCTCCGCCCCCCACCTGCGCCGCCTCTTCTCCGCCCCCCACCTGCGCCGCCCTCTTCTCCGCCCCCCACCCGCGGGCGCGGTGACTGAGAAAACCTAGCGCTGCCTCCCTATACTGGCCACCCCAGGCGACACTCCGGCGAGGTGATGGCTGGGATGGATCGAGCGGGTGGCCAGCGGCCAGGCCCCGCAGGCCAAGCTGTGGCCGCTGCTGGCCAGCCTGCAGCCGCCCAGGCCACGGCCGACCACAGCCTCTCAGAGGTGGCTGTAGGTGGCCAGTGGACGGCTGCAGGTGACGAGGTGCCAGAGTCGCAAGCCACAGCCGCAGGTAGGAAGCGTGCACTGCCGGCAAAGAAGAAAAAGGAGGATCTGGTATGCCTGCATGCAAATTTGCTACCTAATACCTTAATTCAATGGCGAATACTCTGTTAGAAGAGCCACTTTCAATGGCCAGTGGTATACTTTGTTGCAAATAATACTTTGAATGTTCATGGTTGTATGCAATGCAAAAATAGAAAACTTGACAAAATTCCACCTAGGACATCAAACCTCAGTGGTATGGGGTGGTTGCAAGAGACTTTGACGACACCGGGTGAGTGCCATTCGCAGCTTCGAATGAGCACGGAAATGTTCTACGACCTTCATGATTTGTTGGTGGGAAGGTACTGTCTAAAATCATCGCTGCATATGAACACTTATGAGATGTTGGGAATTTTTTTGTTCATTTGTGCTGGAAATGAATCCAATAGAAAGGGACAAAACCGATTCAAGCACTCGGGTAAAACCATTCATAGAAAATTTGATGAGGTCCTAAATTCTTTGATGGCCATGGCTAAAGATTTTATTAGACCAAAGAACCCCAACTTTCCAACTGTTCATAGGAGGATAAGAGATGACCGTAGAGCATATCCACACTTCAAAGATTGTATTGGTGCTCTTGATGGCACGCATATTAGAGTTTCTTTGTCACCCGACGATCAAGTGAGATATAATGGGAAGTTAGGGATACCTACTCAAAATGTTCTAGCAATTTGTGACTTTGACATGAGGTTCACATATGTGTCGACGGGGCAACCGGGAGCTATGCATGACACTAGTGTGTTGTACACTGCGATAAGATTGGATGAAAAATTCTTTCCACATCCCCCACAAGCTAACATGGTTATCTACATATGGTCATGTAGTTTATTGTTTGTTTAATTGTTGACAAATTCTAACTTATGTCATTTTTCACATTTATAGGCAAATACTACGTTGTTGATGCGGGATATCCTAATCATCCTGGATACCTTTGCCCTTATAAGGGTGAGAGGTATCATATGCCGGAGTGGCATAGAGGTATGGAATCGAAGACTCCTAAGGAAAGGTTCAATCGCATTCACTCTTCTATCCGCAATGTTATTGAGAGATCGTTTGGAGTGCTTAAAATGAAGTGGCAAATTCTCTACAAGATGCCATCCTACCCTATGTTCAAGCAAAAGATAATTGTTGTGGCTACTATGGTTCTTCACAACTTCATTCGTGAGCATGGGGGTGAAGACTTGGATTTTGCTAGCTTCGATCGTGATCCAAACTTTGTCCCGACAATACCCGAAAGGTATAACAAATATGTAGCTCCATCAAATGGGTCTACTATGGAACCCAATGCTCCTACTATGGATGCATTCCGTGATGAGTTGGCAACCGCTATTTCTCTAGCTTGGAGCTAGAATTATGTATCGGAACACTTGCATTCGTAGTCATTTTGGTTTAAACTACTCTCTAGTTATCTATGGACAATTATTTGTATTCGAATGATGGACTTTGTTAATTATCTATCATGCACGTTGCAATTTATGGGACAAAAGGATGGAATTATTTGACCAAAATATTTGTTTTTTGGTTTTCTCGAATAAATTAATTGCGATTATAATATTTTACATCATATTTCAATTGGCAACAAAAAAAATCAGTTACATATGCTCCGCAGACATCAAAACATACACCAAACATCATTCAGGGGCACATTGGACCTTTCTCAGGGAAACCTCACATTCCTGGAGCTGGAGCTAGCTGCGTGCCAAATAGGACCACCTGCTCCAGGAACTCCACAGTGGAGCTGCTTCATGGTGGAGTTGGTGGAGCAGAGCTGGAAAAACTGGAGCAGAGCAATCCCAAACAGGCTCTTAAGTACTTAGTGGATACTACATGTTACTAGGAGGAAATAAGAATGGCATAATAGCACATGAAAAATATTGTACATTCCTATCTGGGATAATTGACTATTAGTACTTCCTAATGGCCGAATGTTTGAGCGCCGATAGTGTGTCATTACTCAAGACATCTGGTAGCTCATTCTTGATGGAAATCAGGATGTTTTGCTAGTTGCTATGATGGCGTGTGGGAGCATTTGCTTTTATCTCATATACTGTCATGGACTCACAATGCAATACTCTTCTGCAGACTTTATCAATGTTTCTTTTGTTTTTACGTTAGTGAGTGGTAATTTACTTTCATGCTTTGCTTCTCTTTTCTCTTTTATTCGTGTATAAATTTAAATTATACAAAACTACATTTGCTATATTTATCTTAATTAATTAGCTTAGTCTTTTAAGGCTAACCTCTATTTTCATCCTTCGCCATCGGCTCGAGGTACCCCCGACAGACCCACACCATCCCGCACACCCTGGGCATCCGCCATGAATGAGAGCGAGGTCTGGCCGTCATAGATCTACAAGTGACAGGCGGTCCGCGAGTCACGACTTGTCCTTGTGTTTACACTACTACAGAAATACTATTAGTAGACGCCAAATCACAGACGGTTTGACAAAACCGTCTATGACGTACACTATCACAAACGGTTTTAATTTGAACACCGTCTGTGTTGTTGGTGTCCGAAAAAATAAGTATCACAGACGGTTCTTACCGATGAACCATCTGTGATACTGGAATATCACAGACGGTTTTTATTAAAAACCGTCTGTGATAAGAAATTATCACAGATGGTTTTTTTTAAAACCGTCTGTGATAATCCGGCTACATATTTATTACGCCGCTCAGAACCGCATCTGTCTTCATTTCGATCCAGATCTAGCCGATGTTGCGCCTGGAGGAGGCAAGGCTTTCTGGCTAGTTAATTGGGTAGGAGAAGGCAGGAGAGCTTTGAAGATTCATACGTTCCTGGTTGCCCTAGATATGGTTAGTAATGAAATTTATTTTTCTTTGCATTACAATTTAGATCTAAGTTTTGGTGAGTGTTATTGAAGATGGTTTGCATCTACTTGAGCATACATGATCAGTTCCCGTCATGTGGGAGACCAAATTTGTCAAAATTGTTGGTTATAAGTGGTTCGTCGATCGCTAGGAAATAACTGTTGTATTTATAATATGAATTAAGCTAGCAAAAAACCTCAATGCATGTGATATATATGTAGTAATAATTAATTAATTTAATTTTTAATACTAAGTTGTTATATATATGCATAACGTAGGACCGATGTATGCCGCGAACTGTGTGAGTGAAGAGTACATTAATGGCGTGTCTACTTTTACAAGAGCTACCGAGGAGGATATGTGGCATAAGGGGGTGGAATATATGTACTGTCCATGCACTGACTGCGAGAATTTAAAGATATTTAAGAACCAAGAGCAGATTGAAGCGCACTTGATTCTGAGGGGTTTCAAAAAGGGTTATACGTGTTGGACTAGTCATGGAGAAGTCAATGATATACCGCCGGATGACATCACTGGTGAAGTGAATGATATGCTGCCAGATGATGTCGATTGTTGTTCGGATTCGGATAGATTCCACGATGACAATCTGGATCAGATGCTTTGCGATGTAGAAGAAAACTATGATGAGAGAGAGTATGTTAAATTCTGGGGCTTGATGGAGGACTCGGAGAAACCTTTGTTCACGTGCTGCAGGTCAAAGTACACGAGGTTGTCGGCCGTGCTTGAATTATTGAAATTGAAGGCAAGCAACGGTTGGTCCAACAAGAGTTTCACGGCACTGCTAGGTCTTTTAGCGGATATGCTTCCGGAGGGAAATGAGTTGCCTAAAACCGCGTATAAAGCCAAGAAGGTTCTTTGTCCATTGGGAATGGAAGTAAAAAGAATACATGCATGTCCGAACGATTGTATCCTCTACTATAAAGAGTATGCAAACATGCATGTATGTCCGGTGTGCAACGCATCCCGATACAAACATAACAATCAATCAGATGACGATGAGGGAACAGAGGAGGAGCGCAAAACAGACTTGCCATGCTAACCATGTCAGGACCTCCTGCTAAGGTGGCATGGTATTTTCCTATAATTCCTCGTTTGAAATGGTTTTTTGCAAATCCAAAGGAGGCAAAACTGCAGCGTTGGCACTCGGAGGAGCGCAAGAAGAATGGAATGCTAAGACACCTTGCTGATTCCGCCCAGTGGAGAAACATCGATAGGAGTTTTGCAGACTTCGATGCAGAACAAAGGAATATAAGGTTTGGACTTAGTAAAGATGGAATGAATCCTTTCAGTAGCACGAGCAGCCGACGTAGCGCTTTGCCCATGACTCTCTGCATCTATAACCTTCCTCATTGGTTGTGTATGAAGCGAAAGTATATTTTGCTGTCGATACTTATCCAAGGCTAAAACAACTTGGGAATGATATTGATGTGTACCTAGCACCGTCGGTGGAACATCTAAAAGTATTGTGGAACGAAGGGGTACAGATATGGGATACATACAAACGAGAGAACTTCACTTTGCGCTCTTTATTGTTTTGCACCATAAATGATTATCCTGCCCTTGCTAACCTGTCGGGCCAGAGTACAAAAGGTGCCAAAGCTTGTACTCACTATTTAGATGGTACCGACAGTGTGTGGCTGAAACACTCACGCAAAACCGTGTATATGCGTCACCGCCGGTTCCTTCGGAGGGCTCACCCATACCACAAGATGAAGAAATAATTTGACGGAGAGAAGGAGGATAGTTCAGTTCCAAGGCATTTAAGGGGAAAAGAGGTTTATAATATGGTTAAGAATTTAGATGTTGTCCTCGGAAAGGGACGTAAATTGAGGGCTCCTGAGAAGAACATCTGGAAGAAGAGATCAATATTTTGGGACTTACCTTATTGGGAGTACCTAGATGTTCGACACTGCATCGACGTCATGCATGTAGAAAGAATGTATGTGACAACTTGATTAGTCTCTTACTGAATATTCATGATAAAACAAAGGACGGCGTCAACGCATGGTTTGACTTGGCTGATATTGACATCAGACCTGAGTTAGCACCGACAAAACAGATAATGGACGAACGTACCTTCCCCTGCGTGTTACACTCTATCCAAGGCCGAGAAAACAGAACTATGTCAGTGCTTGCATGGTGTCAAAGTTCTGTCTGGTTAGTCCGGCAACATGAAGAAACTTGTTTTGATGCAAGATTTGAAGTTAAATGACATGAAGTCTCATGATTGTCATGTACTAATGACACAGATGCTCCCTATTGCAATTAGAAATATTTTGCCAATCAAAATCCAAGAGACAATCATGAGGCTATGTTATTTCTTTAACACAATTGCTCAGAAGGTCATCGATCCCGAAGGACTAGATACTCTGCAGGACGAGGTGGTGATGACTTTATGTCGTCTTGAGATGTATATCCCTCCTTCATTTTTCGATATCATGGTCCATCGCATTGTTCACGTTGTGTAGGAGAAAAAAATGTGCGGGCCTGTATTCGTATGTAGCATGTACCCATTTGAGATGTTCATGAGAATTCTCAAGTCCTACGTACGGAATCGATCTCGACCGGAGGGCAGCATCGTCGAAGGTTATGCAAGCGAAAAGGTCATTGAATTTTGTGTCGATTGTATGACTCAGATTCAACCGATAGGTGTGTCTCAATCTAGTCATGAGGGGAGGCTCAAGGATATCAGAACTATCAGAAGGAAAGCAATCACTCCAGATATGGTCGCGTATGCTCAAGCCCATTTCACGGTCTTGCAACACATGACTGAAGTGGCACCTTATGTCGACCAGCACAAGGATGTGCTTCAGCAATAGAATCCGGAGCAGTCGGATGTTTGGATCATGAGGCAACACAACAGTTGGTTCAACCAATGGTTGAAGGAGCAAATTGCTAGGAGCTCGCCAAATGAGATGCTGACATGGTTAGCAAAGGGCCAACATTTACAGTTGTGACATGGCAAGGATATGACATAAATGGGTACACATTCTATAAACAGACTCAGGATGTAAAGAGCACTAACCAGAACAGCGGTGTCCGCATAGATGCGCTCAGTACCAATGGGTTGAGAAACTCGTACTATGGGTTCATAGAAGAGATTTGTGAGCTCGACTACATAGTTTTCAAGATCCCCTTATTTCGGTGTCGTTGGGTGCATCTCCCACAGGTGAAAGTTGACAAGTACAGTGTCACTACCGTGGACCTCCAACGTGTCGGATACAAAGATGAATCATTCATACTCGCTAACCAAGTTGTTCAAGTTTTCTATGTAACCGATTCGGCAAATAAGAAGTGCCATGTAGTTCTTCATGGAAAAAGGAGAATTGTCGGAGTAGAGAATATAATGGACGAGGACGCATACAATCAATTTGATGAGTTACCTCTTTTTGGAAATGGCATAAGGGTCGACGACGAACAACGTGATGAAACTAGTTACATACGCATTAATCATCATAAAGGGCTAATTTTTAAAGGAAATAAGCAAGTGGTATGAAAAAGTGCGATATATATGTGGGCATTTGCATTTATGTATATAACAATGCATGTATGTGATGTATATGTGAATTTGCATTTATGTATATAACAATGCATGTGCGTGATGTATTTGTGAATTTGCATTTATGTATATAACAATGCATATGTGTGATGTATTTGTGAATTTGCATTTATGTATATGTGAAAATGTGTGATATATAGGTGAATTTTGAGAATGGGTCATACATATATATCTCTGTGTTCAATGGGCTGTTGTAAAGAAATACACTCTGTGAGGTCTTATTGCAATGCCTGCTGGTTGGTGTAGGTAATAACTCCAGTGCATGGGATGGAAAGAGCTTACACTTCTAAGAACTTCAAGAGCATGCTTGTCAAGCAGTACGTGGAGAAGGATCTAATGCCCTTTCATAAGTATCCATTCCTGAAACCACAATGGCAAGAGTTTAAAATGATGAAGACGACAGAAGATTTTAGAAGTGCAAGTGCAGCGCACAAGACCCTCTAGGCAAAAAACACACGCCCCCACAGACTTGGCACAGCTGGGTATGCGGGTAAAATCCTGCATTGAAGGACAAAGGACGAATAGGTAATCCTGCGGGACACCGCCCCGCCATTTGCCATGATCCCGGATGAGCGCGCTCAAAATTGGATTAGAGCAAGGTCATCTCCTTCCAAAACCCTGCAGACTAGGAAGTGTCCCACCGCCTGGTAAGATATCGATCGAACTACGTAGCTTGTAATTACTCCACAACTTCGTAGGAAGTGAAATGGCTCTTGTAGAAAGCCTTGAGTGTAGAATATTTCCAGGGATCATTCCAGGTAACTAGGGATAAAGATATACTCTCTGTGGCCCTGGGAAATAAGAAGCACCTGGGTCGTACGAGAGGCCTTGGGCTTTATGTTCCTTGGAAACATGGTTTCTCAGATGACTCCGAATTGTATCGGAGTAGGAAGAGAACCAAAGCCGAGCGTGAGGCACGGCTACGGGAGGAGATCAAGGCATCTCTTAGAGAGGAGATGGTTGATTACGTCAGAGATGAGATGCGAAGATATACAGAAAATCAGCAGGCCGCCACCACTCCTATGCTAGCCAACCCCCCAACCATCCGAGTAGTTGCACGTCCAATCCTACGATGGAAAGCGAGGCCAGATTTCATGTGGACGACATCTTGATAATAATTATTATCTCTGGAATTCTCGATCCGTTGATAGGCTATTGGAGTAGCTAATTTTGTATCATTATGTAGGAGCCTACGAAGTGAGATATGCCTTCGTTCCTTTGTGTGCTGCTTGGGGCCAGGCATATCCGTCTGCTCATGGGGCCATGGTGCACCGTACACCTTTAGCACCAGGCTTCGAAAAAGTTCATGTGGATGGTGTGCATGCCAATTTCAAGGTCGTCCCGCTACCGAAGCCCCCCAACGATGAGATCGTGACTCTAGGGCAAGCCATTGGAACATTCATCCACTGGCCCAAAAGCGACATCTTCCTGGAGGCTTCTTCACCGGTGGTAGGTCCACAAGGGCAGTCTGAACCAGAGCTACATGCATTGGTGCCATCTCCACAAGGCCTATCTCCACTACCGCTACCTGCACCGGTGCCATCTCCACGGGTGCTATTCTCGATGAAGCAACTTGCACCAATGCTACCTTTACAGTCGACTACCATGAAGTTGACCTACAACTGAAGCAGCAGGGGCAAATCCAAGAAGACCGATGATGATGCCCCGTACCTGCCATAGGCCCGCAAATTCGTGCTAGGCGAGCCGATGATCGTCCCGGAAAAGCGCCTCCTAACCCTAGGACTTACTTGCCAGAGATTACACGCTTGGTATATGGAACAGACCAATAAGCCACAGGGAGAACGGCGCTCAGGTATCATTGTCAAATTCAAGCCGGATCATTTACAGCACGAAGTTCATGATTGTGCCTTCGCGGTGACTTTTGAGGATTTATTTGATCTTTTCACGCTCAACGCTCTCGACGCTTCACTCATTCGATGTTGGATGCTGTAAGTGTGTACAGTCACAGTCTCCATTCATGTAATACCAATATATGTCATATATAATTTATTGCTTTTCTGTGTGTATATATAGATACATGGTGACTGAAGCTAGATCATCCAAATCACCAATTGGTTTTCTGGACTCAGGCTTGATCGCCATGGATACTATCAATGAGGATGCATCCTTCGTCGAGAGGTACATTACAACAACACTGCTGGCTCACCACGATAATGAATTTGTTCTTATGCCCTACAATCAGGGGTTCCATTGGATTTTAATTGTAATTATACCAAAATGGAACAAGATAATATACCTTGATTCCCTGAGTAAGAACAAAACCGACTACACAGTTATCGGCCAATTACTCGATAGGTAAGTATATTTTCTCCGTACATAATTATATTGTACTCTTTCTTTCCTTCCGAATGACTAAGGTAACTTTTTCGAATCACGAAGGTCGTTCGCCACGTACGTTGCAGCGACACGTGGCTCGACGGAAGGGGCCAAGCCCTTGCAACATGTTCGAAATTTTCGGGTATTCGCTAGTACGCATTAATTAATCCTATACAACAACACTTGGTAGTAATGCCTCTTGAATTAACACATTCTATTTTTTGCAGTGCCACCAGCAGCAGCCGAACAATACATGTGGATTCTACGTTTGCCACCATATGAAACTACTACTTGATTTCTCGAAGATCACTAATTCCAAGGTTTGTCAATCTTCCGACAATTATTTCATACTTATCAGGTTATATATGTATGCACATTGATATTCCTATCGACAAGCTGCGCCCATCCCTACAACTGCATTGCAACAGCCCGACCTTGCACAAATTCGAAGAGAGTGCACGTACTTTTAGATGGCTAGAGTCATAAAAGCTGGTGGAGAGTTCCACAACGAACAATGATTTTTTGTTTGGGATAAGATTGACATTGATTGTAATTGTGTATTTGTTAATAGATATTTTATTTCATTACAATTAATTGATTTGCGAAATGAATGTTTTATGTTTGTGAAATGAATTGAGATGTGAATTGGATGTATACATGTACATGTTGATCTACTTGTTTCAGAGGGAATGGCTAACATTTCCTGAGACTAGCCAATAAACGGAAATAGATTTAGGGGTAGAAGAGAATAGCACAAACCGTTTTTTAACTAAAAACCATCTGTGCTAGTTGATAATCACAGATGGTTTTTAGTTAAAAACCGTCTGTGATATTTACACCGCAGACGGTTTGAAAGCCGTCTGTGATGACCTCATACCATTACTGACCCATAAATTCAGACGGCTCACAAAACCGTCTGTGATGACGTTTCTGAACCATCTATAATACGGTTTTCTGTAGTAGTGTTAGTTATTTCTGCTGTGAGAGGTGACTCTATTGTCTCTCAAATAGTAAATTGCATGAATATTAATCAAAGACTAATCAGAGATTAATTGAGACTACTTACTCTTTAGTTGGTGCTTCAAGATTTATGCATATCTGCGAGAGGAGTTATTTCACATGGGAAGCTATTGCATTACCTGTTGATGTGTACCATCTTTTAGTTAGTAAAGAATTGCTGCTTCACATAGTGCCATTCTATCTTTTAGCTACTTTCGGATACGCTAACTAATTAACAACCTGTAACTTAAGAGCCAAAACAAAATTATTTTACTAGAATTGCTAAGGTTCTGTTTAGTAACTATATTTTTGTAGTGCAGCACGGCAACGATAAGATGGCCCTTAGTCATATGAACAAGCCGAGGTAAATGCCGCCCAAACCTAGACTTTTTCCGTGGGTCGGACATCGACTGTATCATCAACCGCATGGTAGTGCATTTAAATCGAAGACATTATCTGTTTATCTATCTCTAGCTGATACCATATCGGGATCTTTGATAGGCACGTGAGTGTTGTGCTGCGGTAACTAGTAGTTTACACCCTCCCATCTTTTTTATTTGATATTTTGGATTTTTACGGTCATTGGGATATGGCTTTGATTGTTATTTTTTATAACTTTAAATTAATATATACCATTAAAATTATAATATTGTAAAAGTATTTAAATGAAATAATGGTACAGTTTATATGTAATCAATCCCTATACTCTTAAACATATTGGTGGTTAAACACATAAGATATGCAACTTTGACCACTACTTTTTATAACTTTATATTAAAATATATCAATAAAATTATAATATTATGAATATATTTTTAATGATAAATCTAATAATATACTTTTTATATAGTTAATTTTATAGTTTTAAATATATAGGTGATTAAATTTTAAAATTTTTGACAGTACAGATTCCGCGGTGTCCAATAGAAAAGAAGGGTGAGAGTAGTTGATTGAGTTCCCTACCTTAGATATGCGCTAAGGGCATCTCCAATGGTATGAGTCAGCTAGCTATATGCATGTACACATCAGCATATATCCTATGTGGAGGAAATAGAGTATGCAAAAAAAATCGAGCCAGCTCTTCCTTAAGCACTAGTCTATAACGCCAAACGACGCAGCCTCTATAAATTCTGTGTGTGCATGTAAGTATCAAATAGCTATCCTTAGGGCCTGTTTGGATGGACTAGGACTAGTTGTTAGTTAGGACTAGTTGTTAGCTGACTAGTAGTTAGCTGGCTAAAAATTAGTCCAGTCCTGTTTGGATCCAAGGACTAATAAGTACTACTATCTCAATACAAAGTCTGTTATACCCCTATGCATGGCGGTCTGGGAGGGTTGGCGTGTGTATCAGCGTCTTTTTTCCATCCTGCTGGTCCTTTAGCCCTCATTAGCTGGGTTTGGCCAACTAGTTGGCTAACAACTAGTTGGGGCTTTGGCTAAACTTTAGCCCACTCATTAGCCCTCCTGTTTGGATCCACAAGGACTAAAAATTAGCAACTAGTTGTTAGCCCATGGGATCCAAACAGGCCCTTATAGATAGTTCTAAGAATTATCTGGGCCTGTTTAGATCCCATGGGCTAACAACTAGTTGCTAATTTTTAGTCCTTGTGGATCCAAACAGGAGGGCTAATGAGTGGGCTAAAGTTTAGCCAAAGCCCCAACTAGTTGTTAGCCAACTAGTTGGCCAAACCCAGCTAATGAAGGCTAAAGGACCAGCAGGATGGAAAAAAGACGCTGATACCCACGCCAACTCTCCCAGACCGCCATGCATAGGGGTATAACAGACTTTGTACTGAGATAGTAGTACTTATTAGTCCTTGGATCCAAACAGGATTGGGCTAATCTTTAGCCAGCTAACTACTAGTCAGCTAACAACTAGTCCTAGTCCATCCAAATAGGCCCATAGATAATGTGAAAGTTTTATAGTTAGTTGCTAGTTATAACCATTGGAGATGCTCTAAGTGGGACTATCAACGAGAAAACTGGCCATGCTTGGCATTTAATGCTATCTCAGAATTAAATGCACGTATTTAATACAAGCGCAGCATAGTCCATTCATCTCTGCTAGTGCGTTCATGTCAACAGGAAAAACAATTAAGAAGCTGACTTGGCGAGGCACGCCACCAAACACCACTCTATAACCTTCGTTCAGCACATTCCTGTTGAAATCCACTGCACGTTAACGACTGCGCAATTTATGGCAGCGTTGTGTAATCATGCAATGTTCATGAACTGTAAAATCAGATGCTTGGAATGAAAATAGGCCCTCTGGGGCTTTTACCTTAAAAAAAGCCAATGCCCACAATTAATTTTGAATGGACGATTAAATGGGAATGACTACACAATAGTATACTATTGCAACAGTATAGCAACAGGTTTTATGAAGTTTCATGTAAACATTTGAAATGTTTTATGTTTCAGCAAGTTTTGTTGCTTCTAAAAGTTTCCAGAAGATTCCATGAAAGTTGCAAGCCAAATTTTTAATGGCTTCAGATTTTTGGAAAGCCAAGTTTCAGCCAAAAGGAGTTTATTCGTGCATAAAGTTTTAATGAGTTTATACTGTCATGGACTCCCAATGCAATACTCTTGTGCAGACTTTATCAATGTTTCTTTTGTTTTTAGTGAGTGGTATTTTGCTTCTCTTTTATTCTAGTATAAATTTAAATTATACAAAACTATATTTGTTATATTTATTTTAATTTAGCTTAGTCTTTTGAGGCTAACCTCTATTTTCATCCTTCGCCGCCGGCTCGAGGTACCCCCGACGACAGCCCACACCATCCCGCACACCCTGGGCATCCGCCATGAATGAGAGCGAGGTCTGGCCGTCAGAGATCTACAGGTGACAAAGGCGGTCCGCGAGTCACGGCTTGTGTTTAGTGATTTCTCCTGTGAGAGGTGACTCTATTGTCTCTCAAATAGTAAATTGCATGAATATTAATTAAAGACTAATCAAAGATTAATTGAGACTACTTACTCTTTAGTTGGTGCTTCAAGATTTATTCATATCTACGAGAGGAGTTATTCACATGGGAAGCTATGGCATTACCTGTTGATGTGTCACTACTACAGAAAGGCTAATAGTAGACGCCAAATCACAGACGGTTTTGTGAAACCGTCTGTAATGTACACTATTACAGACGATTTTAATTTGAAGGCCGTCTGTGGTATTTGTGGCGGGAAAAAGGAGTATCACAGACGGTTTTTACCGCTGAACCGTCTGTGATACTGGAATATCACAGACGATTTGTATTAAAAACCGTCTGTGATAATCTGGGATTATCACAGACGGTTGTTGTTAAGAACCGTCTGTGAATGTTCACAGACGGTTTTTAACAAGAACCGTCTGTGATGTCCCTTTGTCTGTCATATTCTAGATCAGAGGTTAATATATAAGTACGCATTGCTTCTAATAACTTAACTACAAAACTACTGAGACAAGAGATCACAAATTAAAGGCAAATTTATTAATTTCAATTAGAGGCAAATTTATTACAAAAGTCGCACAGGTAAAGAGTTTCCCAGATTGTAATCTTTTGGGCTTCGTACGCTTCTTCTTCGACTTGGGGACTTGGAGGATCAGCCGCTAAATTCTCGAACGCCGTTAAGATTGCCCTTGTCCTCAGCACTTCCTCCTCCAGCCTGGGCAAATGATCAGCAGCATCCATAATGTCGTAGAGGATAGCATTAAAAGATTCCTCAGAATCTGCCGTATTTGCTTGATCGGCAAGGCTATCCATCAGTCTCTCCAATGCGTGTAGAGCTTCTTCCGCTTTGCGCACATTGTGGAGAAGAACCAGAGTGGGGGATGTTTCCCTTTCTTGAGCGGCAGCGAGACGCCTCCATCGACGGCGGATGATGAGGTCGAGCTGACGGATGCAAGAAAGTCGGGGAAGGAGAGCAGGGCGTGTGCGGAGAAGCTGCTCCAGATGCAAATTGCTGGCCGCCTGTGTAAGGTTCCGGCCGAACAATTCGTGATGAACAGATGAGAGGAAGGAGATGATCGCAAGAATAGTAGAATCCATATTGTACGTACATAGAAGAGACCTGGATTAGGCGCGCATATTTAACCTTTAGCATCGTATACCCAAATATTAATGATATAGACGCTTCGTATAACGATCGAGAGACGTTAATTAGATGATCGAAACACGAAGCGTTCTGGCAATCGAAACACGAAGCGTTCTGGCAATGGAAACACGCGCGAAGCATTAATGATATAGACGCTTCGTATAACGATCGAGAGACGTTAATTAGACGATCGAAACACGAAGCGTTCTGGCAATGGAAACACGCGCGAAGCGTTCTGGCATGAAGCTTATCACAGACGGTTTTTTATACAAAACCGTCTGTGATAATATTTATCACAGACAGTTTTAATACAAAATCGTCTGTGATAATTCATAGACGGTTTTTAGTTAAAAAATCGTCTGTGATAATGACTAAGGCATTTATTGCGCTGCTCAGACCGCATCTGTCTTCATTTCGATCCAGATCTAGCCACTGCTGCACACTTTTTCACTCGGGAGGAAGCTAGCTAGGCGATTTCAGGCCAGTTAATTTGGTGGGAAGAGGTAGAGATTGTGCTTTGAATTAAGATTCAGACTTTCCTGGTTGCTGTAGATATGGTTAGTAATGAAATTTATTTTTTCTTTAATTGCATTACAATTTAGGTCTAAGTAATCCATGAGTTGTACATTATTGAAGATGGTTAATTTGCAAAATTGTTGGTTATATAATAGCTGTTGTGTTTGCAATATGAATTGAGCTAGCAAATTAAGTCTCAATATAATAAATGTGGCCGGTATATATGTAGTTATAATTAGTTAATCTAGATTTTAATACTAAGTTGTTATATATGTACGTAACATAGGACCAAAGCTGGATGTATGCCGCGAGCCGTGTGAGTGAAGAGTACATTAATGGCGTTTCTGCTTTTATAAGAGCCGCCGAGGAGGATATGTTGAATAAGGGGGTGGAATATATGTGCTGTCCATGCACTGACTGCGAGAATTTGAAGATGTTTAAGAACCGAGGGCAAATTGAAGCGCACTTGATTCGGAGGGGTTTCAAAAAGGATTATACGTGTTGGACCAGTCATGGCGAAGTGAATGATCATATGCCGCCGGATGACATCGCCGGTGAAGTGAATGATATGCCCCCGGATGACATCGCCGGTGAAGTGAATGACATGCCGCCGGCTGATGTCGATTGTGGCTCGGATTCGGATAGGTTGCACGATGATAATCTGGATCAGATGCTTCGCGATGTAGAAGAGAACTATGATGAGAGAGAGTATGTTAAATTCCGTGGCTTGATGGAGGACTCAGAGAAACCTTTGTACACGGGCTGCAAGTACACGAGGTTGTTGGTCGTGCTTGAACTGTTGAAATTGAAGGCAAGCAACGGTTGGTCCGACAAGAGTTTCACGGCGCTGCTAGGTCTTTTAGCGGACATGCTTCCAGAGGGAAATGAGTTGCCTAAAAACACGTATAAAGCCAAGAAGGTTCTTTGTCCGTTGGGAATGGAAGTAGAAAGAATACATGCATGCCCGAACGACTGTATCCTCTACCGTAAAGATTATGCAAACATGCATGTATGTTCGGTGTGCAACGCATCCCGAAACAAACGTAACAATCAATCAGATGATGGCGAGGGAACAGAGGCGAAGAAAGGACCTCCTGCTAAGGTGGCATGGTATTTTCCTATAATTCCCCGTTTGAAAAGGTTTTTTGCAAATCCAAAGGAGGCAAAACTGCTGTGTTGGCACTCGGAGGAGCGCAAGAAGGATGGAATGATAAGACACCTTGCTGATTCCGTGCAGTGGAGAAACATCGATAGGAGTTTTGCAGAGTTCGGTGCAGAACCAAGGAATATAAGGTTTGGACTGAGTACAGATGGAATGAATCCTTTCAGTAGCATGAGCAGCCGACATAGCACATGGCACGTGACTCTCTGCATCTATAACCTTCCTCCTTGGTTGTGTATGAAGCGAAAGTACATTTTGCTGTCGATACTTATCCAAGGGCCAAAACAACCTGGGAATAATATCGATGTGTTCCTAGCACCGTTGGTGGAAGATCTAAAAGTGCTGTGGAACGAAGGGGTACAGGTATGGGATGCATACAACCGAGAGAACTTCACTCTGCGCTCCTTATTATTCTGCACCATAAATGATTATCCTGCCCTTGGTAACCTATTGGACCATAGTACAAAAGGTGCCAAAGCTTGTACTCACTGTTTAGATGGTACCGAGAGTGTGTGGCTGAGACACTCACGCAAAACCGTCTACATGCGTCACCGCCGGTTCCTTCGGAGGGCTCACCCATACCGCAAGATAAAGAAACAATTTGACGGAGAGAAGCAAGACGGTTCAGCTCCAAGGCATTTAAGGGGACACGAGGTTTATGATATGGTTAAGGATTTAGATGTTGTCCTCGGAAAGGGACGTAAATTGAGGGCTCATGAGAAGAACACCTGGAAGAAGAGATCAATATTTTGGGACTTACCTTATTGGGAGTACCTAGATGTTCGTCACTGCATCGACGTCATGCACGTAGAAAAGAATGTGTGCGACAGCTTGATTGGTCTCTTACTGAACATCCATGATAAAACAAAGGACGGTGTCAACGCACGGCTTGACTTGGCTGACATGGACATCAGGCCTGAGTTAGCACCGACAAGCACTGATAATGGACGAACGTACCTTCCCCCTGCGTGTTACACTCTGTCCAAGGCTGAGAAAACAGAACTGTGCCAGTGCTTGCATGGTGTCAAAGTTCCGTCTGGTTACTCCGGCAACGTGAAGAAACTTGTTTTGATGCAAGATTTGAAGTTAAATGGCATGAAGTCTCATGATTGTCATGTGCTGATGACACAGATGCTCCCTATTGCAATTAGAAATATTTTGCTGATCAGTGTCCGAAAAACAATCATGAGGCTATGTTATTTCTTTAACACAATTGCTCAGAAGGTCATCGATCCCGAAGGACTAGATGCTCTGCAGGACGAGGTGGTGATGACTCTATGTCACCTTGAAATGTATTTCCCTCCTTCGTTTTTCGATATCATGGTCCATCTCATTGTTCACGTTGTGTGGGAGATAAAAATGTGCGGGCCCGTATTCCTACGTAGCATGTACCCATTTGAGAGGTTCATGGGAATTCTCAAGTCCTACGTACGGAATCGTTCTCGGCCGGAGGGCAGCATCGTCGAAGGTTATGCAAGCGAAGAGGTTATTGAGTTTTGTGTCGATTATATGGCTCAGATTCAACCGATAGGTGTCCCTCAATCTCGTTATGAGGGGAGGCTGAAGGGTCTCGGAACTATCGGAAGGAAAGCAATCACTCCAGATATGGACACATACACTCAAGCCCATTTAACGGTGTTGCAACACATGACTGAAGTGGCGCCTTATGTGGACCAGCACAAGGATGTGCTTCGGCAACAGAATCCAGAGCGGCCGGATGTTTGGATCATGAGACAACACAACCGTTGGTTCAACCAAAGGTTGAAGGAGCAAATCGCTAGGAGCTCACCGAGTGAGACGCTGACATGGTTGGCAAAAGGGCCGACATTTACAGTTGTGACATGGCAAATATATGACATAAATGGGTACACATTCTATACGCAGTCTCAGGATGTCAAGAGCACTAACCAGAATAGTGGTGTCCACATAGATGCATCCAGTACCGATGGGTCGAGAAACTCATACTATGGCTTCATAGAAGAGATTTGGGAGCTCGACTATGTGGTTTTCAAGATCCCCTTATTTCGCTGCCGTTGGGTGCATCTCCTACAGGTGAAGGTTGACAAGTACGGTGTCACGACCGTGGACCTCCAACGTGTCGGGTACAAAGACGAACCATTCGTACTCGCCAATCAAGTTGTTCAAGTTTTCTATGTAACCGACCCGGCAAATAAGAAACGCCATGTAGTTCTTCATGGAAAAAGGAGAATTGTCGGAGTGGAGAATGTAGTGGACGAGGAGGAATACAATCAATTTGACGAGTTACCTCCTTTTGGAAATGGCATAAGGGTCGACGATGAACAACGTGACAAAACTAGTTACGTACGCATTGATCATGATGAAGGACTAATTTTTAAGGAAATAATTAAGCAAGTACAATAAGAATGTATATGTGAAAATGTGTGACAATTTTGAGATGTATATGTGAAAATGTGTGACAATTTTGAGATGTATATGTGAAAATGTGTGACAATTTTGAGATGTATATGTGAAAATGTGTGACAAAATGTATATGTGAAAATGTATATGTGTATTGGCATTTATGTATATGTGATGTATATGTGTGATGTACATGTGATGGTTGATATGAATGCAGCTGGTTGGTGTTGTATATGAATGCAACTGTTTGGTGGTGGATATGAATGCAGCTGTGGTTATTGGTGTTGTCTTAATAACTACAGTCGCAAAGGCTTATCACAGACGGTTCTGAACTTAGAACCGTCTGTGATATCAATATCATAGACGGTTCTAAGTTTAAAACCGTCTGTGATAGTATAACTATCACAGACGGTTATAAACTTAGAACCGTCTGTGATAACCTCCCTATATATACCCTCTGGCTAGGGTTTTCCCTGTGTGCTGCGCAGTTATTCGATCTAGATCTAATTAAATCCCGAGCCCGTCGTCGCCTCCGCCTCCCCGAACACTCGTCGGCCGCCTCCCCGAGCCCCTCGCCGGCCGCCTCCCCCGAGCCCCTCGTCGAGCCCGTCGCCGGTCGCCTCCCCCGAGCCCCTCGTCGACCCCGTCGCCGGCCGCCTCCCCCAAGCCCCTCGTCGAGCCCGTCGCCGGCCGCCTCCCCCGAGCCCCTCGTCGAGCCCCTCGCCGGCCACCTCCCCTCGATTACCGTCTGCATTGTGAGCACTTTCTGTGATGGACTAGGGTTTTGAGTATTGTGAGCAGTTTCTGTGATGGACTATGGTTTTGAGCATTGTTTATTGCAGTAGCTTAATTAGTTTGCTATTTGGTACATATTACATTGGTACATTGTTTACTGCAGTAGCTTAATTAGTTTGCTATTTGGTACATTGTTTACTGCAGTAGCTTAATTAGTTTGCTATTTGGTACATACTACATTGATACATTGTTTATTGCAGTAGCTTAATTAGTTTGCTATTTGGTACATATTACATTGGTACATTGTTTACTGCAGTAGCTTAGTTTAATTTTCTATTTGGTACATACTACATTGGTACATTGTTTACTGCAGTTGCTTAATTAGCTTGCTATTTGGTACATATTACATTGGTACATTGTTTACTCCAGTAGCTTAGTTTAATTTGCTATTTGGTACATACTACATTAGTACATTGTTTACTGCAGTTGCTTAGTTTACATTGGTACATATTACATTGCTTGTTGTGTTAGTATATAGTATATAGTATAGGCACATAACCCCTCTCTCTGTCCACATCACCCCCTCCCTTCTCCCTCTTCCCTCTACTCCTCTCCTCTCTTCCTAACATTGAGCATCATGTTTCACTTTTCTTGCTTCCTCATCTTATCATGTTTCACTTTTCTTGCTTCCTCATTTAGTAGTGGGACGGTCAAGATTAATCTTGTGCAACCCCACAATTTGAGAGCACAAATTAACCAATCAAGGACCACTCTAGTGTATATGCCACATAGACCTTCAAGGGGCATGAAGTAAGTGACACACTCGAGTGTTCCCGATCAATGAACCGGATACACTAGTTTGTGTCATGTTTCACTTTTCTTGCTTCCTCATTTAGTAGCGGGACGGCCAAGATTAATCTTGTGCAACCCTACAATTTGAGAGCACAAATTAACCAATCAAGGACCACTCTAGTGTGTATGCCACATAGACCTTCAAGGGGTATGAAGTGACACACTCGAGTGTTCCCGTTCAATGAACCGGATACACTAGTTTGTGTCATTTGCTTCATAGAACTTTGTTTAGAGACCTTGTAATAATAGTATATGCCGACTACTGCCGAGATGTTATGTCCACTCTCACAATCCATATTTTTCCTTCTTAAATGCAAGGCAATTTTATTACAAAAGTGAAAAAAAAGACATTCCCAGATTCTTCGTGAGCAGCCGACATAGCCGACTTTTTCGATGAGCGACTATCCATCTGCTTCTTCCCACTCCTTTTCTTCATCTCTGGTCTCTGGATCACGTACGCCAGTAGCGACCAGAACCTCCGCCGCGAGCTCGTCCGATACGGCGACTTCGTGCAGGCCGCGTACACGGCGTTCCACTCCATGCCGTCGTCGGCCTCGCACAGCCAGCACCGCACGCTCGTGCTCCCGAACAGGTCGTACCGGCCGACGCGCAGCCTGTTCGCCACGTCGTCCCTGTCCATCCCGCCGTGGGCGCAGCGGCGGTCGGCGCCCATGTGGCTCACGCAGCGATCCAGCTTCGTCGGGTACGTCGCCATCTGCGACAACGAGCGCGAGATCCGGCGCATGGGCCGCCGCGACATCTCCATCGTCCTGCACAGCACCGCCACGTGCCCCGAGTGGACCGAGAACCTCCGTGCCGGCCTCGTGCCGGTATCGGACGACGACGCGTCAGTGCAGCACACGCCGAAGGTGGCCAAGGGGTTCTTGAGCTTGTACAAGACGGCCGGCGACCACGTGCCCAGCCTCTCGGACGCCACAGTGGAGGAGGTGAAGCGTCTGATGGAGGTGTACAAGGGGGAGGAGCTCAGCATCACGGTGGTGGGCCACAGCCTCGGCGCCTCGCTAGCCCTCCTCCCCGTTGACGAGCTCAGCGCGTGCCTGGCCGCGGAGACAGACAGTACTACCATGGATCATCAGCCGCCGCCCATCGCCGTGGTTTCCTTCGGCGGCCCGAAGACTGGCAACCGCGCGTTCGCGAACAGGCTGCAGCAGGAGCGCGGCGTCAACGTGCTTCGCGTGGTGAACGCTGGCGACGTGGTGACGCGCATGCCTGGCTCGGCGCCGCCGCCGATCGCGTGCGACGGGTATGTGCCTGCGGCTGAGGCTGGACAGCCGTAACTCGCCGTGCCTACGGCTGGACGCGGGATCAGCGTGCTGCCACGACCTGGAGGTGTACCTGCACCTGCTGGACGGGTTCATCGGCTCCGGCCGGCCGTTCCGTGCGGACGCGAGCCGCAGCGTGGCGCGGCTGCTGACGTACCAGCGCCCCAACGTGAAGCGCGCCTACGTGGAGCGCGCGAGGGTGCTCGGGTTCGAGCCGGCCACGCCGGGAACCACCACGGCCAACGGCGCCGTCGCCGACGGTCAGTTCGGCCACTTGGTCAGCCCCACATGACCTTGATCACACGCACTGTATAGCATGCATCTGCATGCATTTTCTTGTGTACTTTTTCTTGGTGATTCCAGAGTTAACACAAGTGTTAACTATCATGTATCTGCACATGTTTCTTGATGGGCTAAGCTTGTGTATTGATGAATCAGTCTACATATCTATTTCTGTTTGGCCATCATGCATGCAGCATGTACGATCGAGATGAATGATCTCTTGCATGATCCTAGCTCGTTCTGTCTTGTTAATTCGACCATGCATGGATCAATGGAGTCAGTCAACGTTGAGCTTTTTGATGCATGTAGTATTTTCTTTGGTGCACATCACAATTCACACGCTTTCTCTTAACAAATTAAGGAGACAAAAATATCGAGCTTTTTAAGGGCTGGATCTCACGAATCGCGATCACGCATTAAAAAAAGTCATTGAATGTACAGTGCGAGGAGCTGCATCATTCCGGAATAACACTCCTACGTATACATCGTTGTGCATAATATGTAATCTCTACCCCTCTATAATACACCAAAATTTTATTTACTAAATCCACCACCCTCAACCACTCCCACAGTCATGCCTAATCTAAGACCACCCAGATTTGTGTGCCAAAGTAATCCAACTTCATACAAATGAATGCCCTGGATCTCTCCTCAAGCCTCATTGAAGATCCTAAGGCCAAAATCATTCGGATCATGCATTGAACCCAGAACCCCACCCCGCGCCCACGCACACGCCCCCGACGCTGCCTCCACCCCGCGATACCCGTCTCCACCCGAGCGCGCCCTCCACGCCCAATCCCGCGCCTCTCAGCCGGATGCCACCTCTCCTCCTGATTTCTCTTCAATTAATCCCGTCTAATATCTCGCACGCAGAAATTACTCTTCCGTTTTGTTTTTCTTTCCATCTCGGGCGTCACGGAACAATCTCGAAGGCCGGGAGCCCGGTGTGCGTGCATGCATCCATGCAGATCTTAAAAGGCGCTGAAAGTTGCGTGAGGAAAGGTGTAACTCCCAACTGCATGTATCCTTGCAAATCGGGGCACTAATTGTGGATCACGATCATGACTTTCTTTTCTTGAACAACCGATCGAGACGTCACGTGCGCAGACAAAGGCGGCGACGTTGATGATTCAGGGCCTCGACTCCTCGTCGCCTCTACGTCCGCCCGTCCACGCCGAGGCAGGCAAGGGCAACTGGCCGCTAGGCGCTAGCGACCGACGGATAGTTTGCTTCCAGGTTTAAGATTAATCTTCTTCTATTTCTAAAAAACTTTTGTACTTAAATACTCTTATTTAGTTATTTATGAGTGATTTATTTTTGTGTTTTAAGGAGACTAATGAGATCATTAGATTCATATATGAAACTCAAGTTTTAGAAGTCGTACGCAAGTTTTGGAAGTGATCAAATCCAAAACAAGGAAGAAATCCGAAGTCGAAACGTAGTAGAAGTTACAGTCAGAAAAAGTAGAATTGGAGTCGGAGTTGGTTTTGTACTCGTAGTCAAACTCGTGTTGAAGTCGAACAACCGGGTATAAAAGGGGGTGTAGTCCTGTAACTTTGATGTACCGAAAACGCCGAAGAGTATCAAGCAATTGCGAGTAAAGAAGAAGTGAAAAGCAATCCCTGAGTGTTCTGTGCAATCTCGTAGGCGTGGGCGAAGTCGACTTACGATCACGGCAAACATAGTCGTAAGGACTTACGACCATGGCAAAGCTACAGTAGATTTACGACCACGGCAAATCTACTGTAGACAAGGTCGAAAGGCGTTCGACCACGACGAAATTGAAAGACGGTGAGGTCAAGAAGCGATACGACCACATCCGAGAGAAGTCGAAGGTGATCCGAAGGCGTACGACTGCGACAAAGGTTGAATGTGGTCGTAAGGAGGCTACGACCATGTTGAAGAGCTACGACCATGGTAATCTTAATGAAACGTGAATCTTAATGAATCTGATTGTTCATTTTATTTTTTACAAATTTTATCTTGTTTTGTATTTTACCGTAGCGTTAGCACGGGCACACTACTAGTATGAATAAGCCAAGGTAAATGCCGCCCAAACCTAGACTTTTTCCGTGGGTCGGACATCGACTGTATCATCAACCCCATGGTAGTGCATTTAAATCGAAGACATTATCTATCTCTAGCTGATAACATATCGGGATCTTTGATAGGCACGTCAGTACTATGCTGCCCTAACTAGTAATTTACACCCTCCTTTCTTTTTTATTTGATATTTTTGGATTGGAGACATGGCTTTAATTGTTTTTTATAACTTTGAATTAAAGTATACCAAAAAATTATAATATTACAAAAGTATTTTAATAAAATAATGGTATAGTTTTTATGTAGCCAATCCCTATACTTTTAAACATATTGGACTTTTAAACATATTGGTGGTTAAATATTAAAAAGTTTGATGGTACGGATTCTAGAATATCTCCCTCCGTTCTTTTTTGTATAATGTTTTTAATTTATATACATTATAAGATATGCAACTTGGACCACTACTTTTTATAACTTTATATTAAAATATATCAATAAAATTATACATGTATTTTTATGATAAATCTAATAATATAATTTTTATATAATTAATTTTATAGTTTTAAATATATTAATGATTAAATTTTAAAATTTTGACAGTACAGATTCCGCGGTGTCCAATAAAAAAGAAAGGTGAGAGCAGTTGATTGAGTTCCCTACCTTAGATATGCACTAAGTTTGGACTACCAACGAGAAAACTGGCCATGCTTGGCATTTAATGCTATCTCAGAATTAAATGCACGTATTTAAAATAAGCACAACATTGTCCTTTCATATCTCTGCTAGTGCATTCATGTGAACAGGAAAAACAATCAAGTAGCTGACTTCTTGCCGAGCCACGCCACCAAACTCCACTCTATAACCTTCGTTCAGCGCAATCCTGTTGAAATCCACTGCATGTTAACGACTGCCCAGTTTATGGCAGCATTGTGTAATCATGCAATGTTCATGAACCGTAAAATCAGATGCTTGGGTTTTTACCTTAAAAAAGCCAGTGCCCACAATTAATTTTGAGTGGACGATTACATGGGAGTGACTAGACAACAGTGTACTATTGCAACGGTATTGCAATAGATTTCATAAAGTTTCATGTAAACATTTGAAATGTTTCAGGTTTCAGTGAGTTTTGTAAGTTTCTAAAAGTTTTCAGATGATTCCATGAAAGTTGCAAGCCAAAATTTTAATGAGTTTCAGATTTTTGGAAAATCAAGTTTCATCAACTTTTAGCTAAAAGGAGTTTCAAGAGTTTCATCAAGTTTCAATAAAAAAATTCACTAAGTTTCAATAGATTTCGATAAGTTTCAACAAAGAGTTTAAAAGAAGTTTCAGCCAAAAAGAGTTTCATCAAGTTTCAATAAAAAATTTCACCAAGTTTAAATAAATTTCCACAAGCTCACCATGGCTATGACGGTAGCGGAAGCGATGGTGTTGGTGCCCATCTTGACTAGAGCCGACGGGGATTGCAATATGGTGGAGACAGGTGTGATGGTTGCGTTGAAAGGCGTCGGAGCACGTGCGGCGACCCACAACAACATTGTAGAGGTAGAAGATGATGGTGCCAGATCGGGTGGTAGTGGCTTTGTTCTTTGCCAGCTCGATGGACCCCACCACCAGAGGATGAGTTGAGGACGAGGCATAGAGGCAAGGACACGTTGAGCATGAGTCGGGTCCCAAGCTTGCCAACGGCTGCATGTGAGGAAGACGACCGAATCTGGTGATTTCTGTCGCTAAAGGCAAGGAATTAAGACGACCGGATCACAGTGAGGAAGGCGACTAGATCCGATGGATCGATGTGCCCTCCTCCACCCGTCACGCTGCCTCTGCCATGCCGATTGCCGTGTTGGTAGCCGAGGCTCTACATCAGAGTAGATGGAGGTGGGCCTATGATGGGTGAGGACCTCACAACTGATTGGGGCGGGGAGCTTAGTGGCAGTTGATAGAGCTAGAGAATGAGAGAGATTGTGCACACGGGTAGGAGATGCATAAGGTTGAACTGAAGAGGTTGATCAGATGGTTGTAACTACTTGTAGGGGTTTGATTTGATGTCAAGTTGCTATCCCATTAGTTTCGCTAGCAATTGTATGGCATATGCTAGTATTCTCCAATTAAATATACACATTTAGAACATGTTTGGAGTAAATAAAAATGTTTGAGCGCAAGTTGGATTTCAAGTTGATTTTTAGATGGAATGTGGGGTGTTGGGATATGGGTAGGCTACACTAGCATAGATTAAAATTTTCTATCATGTAAAATAGGCAGCCATGCAAGGAAAAAATCATAGATTATTACCACTAGACGTGCAGTGTAGTAAAAGTAGAGTTGAAGCGGCTGGTTCAACGAAACGCACGTCGGTGTAGTGAAAATAGTTGATCGTCCTCTGACCAACCGTCTCCTCCTCGCGATCGTCCCGATCAGCACAGCAGTCACGGCAGCATCTCTACTGAGATCCAAACGTCCAGAGATAGAACACCGTGTGTAAGTCTGCTAGCACCAGCATGCACAGTAGGGGTTATGAGAGATGGCGGCTAGGGTTTCAATGGTTGTGTATCGGGATACCTCCCTCAGCCTCCACACTTCCCTTTATATAGCATCCAATCAGATCCTTATCTGATACGATCGGATATTGTATCCAACTTGAAAAGCCTCAGGTTGGATATTTATCCAATACGAGTAGAAATCGTATCCCACTTGATAACCTCCAATAGGATCTTTATCATTCCAACCCGTTAGGTGTGTGACCCTATAACTTCATGTATATTTGGCCATGCACAGAAAGCTCCTTTTTCAGTCCATAAGTCGGTAGTGGTCCCTAACAAGACATAACAACTCTAAAATATACGTAAAGATCATATTGAACGAACCTATATAGTGCTTATATATCGATCCCTTTGCCTCATGATACCAGATCAAACTTAAGACGAGAAGCGTGCCATCCTATGATAGCTCGATTTTTCATACCAACCTGCAGTGGATTACTCCGTTTTGATTGATTTCACAACCATATTTGGCATAACTATGCACTTGTTTAATCCAACCACATCGAGGAGCCTAGAGATATCTCTCCTATTATATAGGAGGGGCAAATTCTATCTTGATCCTCACATTCCTCCATATATTTTATAGTAAACCCGAAATCTACTTTTATGACCACGTAGTTATGGAGCACTGATTGTCAACCTCTAAGTAAAATATTACACATATAGCAAACCATGATGATATTATATCTAAAGATCTTACATATACTATGTAACTGATGACACTTAAGAATATAACAATTCCCGTAGTGACTTATGGTAGGTCAATTTAACACCATGTTCTCTAATATATATCCATGTTATTGATTTGATATGCCTATATCCATGATCTCGAAAATGTGATCATCAATCAATACATGTGCTCATCTATAAATCATAATTATCCCACATAATAACATAAAATCAGGGATGATTTAGAATAATATCAAAACATAAATAAAGAGTTTACGAATAAGTCATATACTTGTTGATAAATATGAAAGATATTTATTCAAGAGGCAAAATAACATACTATTCAAAAGATCATAAATATTGAGCTGATATAATTATCTCCATAATTGGTTCTAGGGCATATCACCAATATGGAGGGGGGGGGGGGCATTTTTAGTTGAAAGGTGTAGACTAAGTTTAAAAGTTTGGGATTTTTTTCGTGGAAGGTGTAAATTTGAGTTGAGGGATGAAATCCACTTAAAAAGCTGAAAGTTTATCAACACATTTGGATTTAATCCTCTCAGTGAAATTCTGCAATTAATATAGGAATTTACATTTAAGTGATGGGTTGACATGATTTTAATTTGTTCTACTGAGATTGGTTGCAAAAGTTGTAGGATATTCGTATTCCACCAAATTAAGGATATATTCGATTCGAATTTGTATTTATTATGACATTTGATTCGTATTTGTCTTTGAGAATATTCGAACTCATATTTATATTTATTTTAAAAATATAAATTCGTATTCATATTGGATGGTGAAGAGTGGTGAAGACTGGTGAAGAGTGGGTGCAATTTTTCGTTGAATGCTTCTCAATGACACCTGGCAAAAGCAATCTCAAAGCACCCCAAAAAAAATTCTTCGAGCTACACCGCAAGAAGCAAGCTGGCCGACTGGCTCTATAATAGTGAAGAGTAAAGCCACATGGCTAAGCCACAACGGCCACCAAACAGCGGCCAAGGAGTTAATTGCAAGCAATCAAGCAGATCTATAAATACGCAGCACGCGCGACTGGGGGCAACAACAAATCACAAGGTGTAGTTTTGACAGTAGTACGCCTGAGCTTCAACATGGCGGCAATGTTGCTATCTAGGTTTTGTTACCCATCATGCAAACCAAACACCCCTGCTAACTACAACTACTCCAAGCCATCAGCAGCAACAACAGCAGGTCGTATCCAAGTGACCAGCCGCTGGTACGTATATACTTCTCAGTTTTTTTTCAACTTATGGCTTACAATCAGTGGCAGAACTAGGAATTAAAAAGACTCGGGGCGAACCGGTAAAATAAGTCTGTATTGATTTCATTTTCTTATAGAATTCCTACAAGAAATAAAATTTACTCATATAGGAAATCAAAAATCAAAACAATGCTCATTGCTCTGTTAGACACAATCTGCACTCAACTCGGCAATCGGAACTGCCCTGCAGTTCATACTGGACGCCAAAACTCTGAAGACAGAGTCGTTTCGGATGATGAACAGTGGCTAAACGGCAAGGTTCAGAATTGGAAAACAGAGCAGACGCTCACACGATTGTGCCGCTCAACAAACTACGGCTTTTCAGCATTTTTTTCCTTTTATTCAGTGCAGAATTCAGGCTCTGTTACATGCAGTTGAAGGGCCAAGTCTTTCTCTGAATCAGTGGTGGATCTAGAATTTTTAGGATGGGTGTTCAGATTTTAGAGCTAAGTTACTCGAATACGTTGATACCACAGCGCACCGTTCCCCCAAAACACCGATACAACTATATGTGTATATAGATATAATAAAAATACATAAATAACAAAAATTAATTATTTCTTATAAGGAAATGGGTGACATAAGGCGAGTATAATTATATGAATTAAACAACAAATTATAGAGATAAGTGAGAGTTGTATATCTTGTTGATCTTGCCTCTTTTTTTTGCTATTTCCCTATTAGCAAGAACTGTCCATCTAAGAGGAAATTGTATGTTTCTTCCGTGAAGCAAAACAGACCAAGAAAGAAAATAAGCGGAGTGGGGTGGAGCACACCTAGATCTGAAGAGAGTACGATGATAATAAGTTGGAAGTGCTACTTACTTCCCAATGCCATGCTCCCTCCCGGCTACCGCGCTGCTCCCTTCCTGTTGCCCGCTCCCTACCTCCGTGTTCATTGTGCCATTGCCTGCTTGCTCGCGACACCTCTCTGCTCGCCCGCGCTGCCGCACGCTCACCTTGCACCACGCGCTGTCTCACGTATGATTGTCGTCACATCATGGCACCACGTCCGCGTCTGCCGGTCGTCACTTGCCTCTAGCCTGCACCTCCACCCGCTCGCCACTCGAAGGCCGAAGCCGCCTCCCAAACAGACAGCCACAAAATGAGAAATAGAATATATGTTAAGATTTTGTTTATATCTTTACCTCTTTGGGTGTGAGGAGGGCTGAGGTGGAAAGAAAAATGGGTCTAATGTATTAAATGGGCTGCACGCGAGATACGGGGAGTGCGGGCTGAATTTATTTACAAGCATAAAATATAGTTTTAACATAACTAATAGTATATATATATATCTAATATACCTATTATATATCTGGTATTTTATAAAAAAAATTTAAGTGTTCAGGTGGACACCCTTGAACTATGGCAGATTCGCCCATGCTCTGAATCAGCCACGATCCGAGTGACTCGGTCCAGACTAAAATGGCACGGTCGAAAGATGCAGAATACTACTATTACTGAAAACTCCAAAACATAAACAGTACAGCGATGCAGTAAGCAGACATGCTAGCTAACTAAGACAGAAATCAACACAATATGCAGTGAAAATTAACTAACATGCTCAAGGCCTCAAGGTTCAGAGCCTCAGAAGTCAGAAACATCACTGACAGTGGCTCACCTCACTAGCTCACGGCCGGTGCCGGCATACGGGCGGAGGGCAGCCTCCTCACTGCCGTGACCCAGTGGCCCAGCCGGCAGCTGCCCAATGCCACGCCTTGCAGCGTGCGCCACAGCACCGGCCACCCGCCGAGTCGCCGACCGTCGTAGCCCCCGCGCGCCGCAGCACCCGCCGAGTCGTCGACCGCCACAACACCCGCTGAGTCGTGGTCGCCGACCGCTGCAGCCTGATGGGAGGAACCCAGAATTAGGGTTGTCTTGGAGAGCCTGGAGCAGTGGAGGTGTCAGGCGTGGAGCTGGATTGACGCGCAGCGTAGCTCGCTTAGAGCATGTACAATGCAAGATGCTTATATATGAGTGCTTAAAGAGAGAGAATATAGCCACATCATCAAGCATCCATGCAAAAGTTATTTCCTCCAATGCAAGCATCTCTTCCATAGGTGCTTAGATGCTATATTATCTATTAATAGATATAGTTATACACATAAGCACCTACTAAGCACCGGTGCTTATTTAAGCATCGATGCTTCAAAATAAGCATCTTATCTATCCTATGTGGCAAGAAAAATCAGTTTTTTATTATTAAGCATCTCTCTAAGCGCCTGCATTGGACATGCTCTTAGTGGCGATGGCGGCTTGGTCGGGGGCGCTAGCGAACTTGGGGGTGGGGGTAGGGGGTTCTTCCGCCAGGGAGACCCGAGGTAACCGCCCCAGCTTACCCGGCAGCAGTTCCACCACTGCTTATAGTGATTTACAGTTTCTCTCAAACAAATAAATATGACATTCTTTTCACTGTGTTTCAAAGCGGTTTATCGAAATAGGCTTTTTAAAATGATTTATAGGCATTCGGTTCATTTATACCCGCGCTCACGTTAGAGCTAAAAACTATAAGCCACAGCCGAAAAAACTTACCCATCATATCAAACTATTAGCATAGAACAGGGTTTTGGGATATTTTGATGCTGGGTTAGCAATTTTCCCTCCTGAACGATGTGGCAAAAAAGATATTGTTGCGTTCTAAATAACAAAAGTTACCAGTGTACTTACCAAAGAAAATATCCACAAGGGATAGAGTTATTATTAGGCCCCGTTTGGCACAGCTCAGCTTCACTAGTGAAGCTGTTTTTTTTATTTCAGCTTCACGAGCAGCTTCACCGATGAAGCTAAATCTGTTTTGGAAAACTGTTTGGCAAAACAGCTTCACCAACAGCTTCATGCATGGCTGAGAGAGGGCAATTGCCCAAGATACCCCTGTCTACCTGACTTGTTCTAACATTTGGAGTTGTATGTTTGTATATGGTCATATGAATTAAAAAATAATATATTTGAATGAGTATGAATTAAAACATTAAAATAAAAAATAATAAAAATTTAAAATCATTAGGAAGCAATATTAGTGCCTTGTTTATGTTTCGTGAACGGGAGAGGTGAACAGGATGGACTAGTGGCAAATGCGTGTAATTTTGGTGAACCAGAGGGGCAGTGGGTTCCTAGGACTATGGGCCTGAGAGAGAGAGAGAGAGCTGTGAAAAGCTACTTTTTTCAGCTTCACCTCTCCCCATTCCTTTGTGAGAGCAGAAAAAAAGGAGCTTCACCCATGAAGCTGTTTGCAAAAAGGGTGTTTGGCAAAAAATAGCTCACAACAACTCATGAAGCTGTTGGTGAAGCTGTGCCAAACAGTGCCTAAGCAAGGATCGACCAATGGATGACATAATTTAATCATTATATTTTAATCTAATTTACCAAAAGATGGTGCTAGGTTTTGACAACTGCTTTTCCACGTCAACTTTGAAAATTACTCCTTAATGCATTACTCTCTTGACAAGCATGTACCGCTTTTTAGTGGCGAATGCATGGCATAGATTGAGCCGGTGCTCATGCGACAAGCCAACGGAGGACACAGGATTTAACAAAAGAGACCAGTTGTCTTGCATGCTGAGTTGATGAATGCATGCAGGAGTAGTACTACCAGAGAGACCATCACCGCCGAACAGCGAGAGAAGGATGAGGAGGAAGAATGGCGGAGTTACCTGGGGCCGGAGAGGCTGGAGTTGCTGACGCAACTGGAGCCGTGGGTGGAGGAGCACGTGCTGCCGCTGCTCAAGCCGGTGGAGGTGGCGTGGCAGCCGTCGGACATGCTGCCGGACGCGGCGGCGCTGGGCGCGGACGGGTTCCACGCGGCGTGCCTCGAGCTCCGCACGCGGGCGGCGAACGTACCAGACACGCTCCTGGTGTGCCTGGTGGCCAACATGGTGACAGAGGAGGCGCTGCCGACGTACCAGAGCGTGCTGAACCGCGTGGAGGCCGTGCGCGACGTCACTGGCACCGACCGCACCGCCTGGGCGCGGTGGATCCGCGGGTGGTCCGCCGAGGAGAACCGCCACGGCGACGTGCTCAACCGGTACATGTACCTCTCCGGCCGCTTCGACATGCGCGAGGTGGAGCGCACCGTCCAGCGGCTCATCCAGTCCGGCATGGCCGTGCACGCGCCAGCGAGCCCGTACCACAGCTTCATCTACACCGCCTTCCAGGAACGCGCCACGTACATCGCCCACGGCAACACGGCGCGGCAGGTGGGCGCGCACGGCGACGCCACCCTCGCGCGCTTATGCGGCACCGTCGCCGCCGACGAGAAGCGGCACGAGGCCGCCTACACCCGCATCATGGGGATGCTCTTCGAGGCCGACCCGGACGCCGCCGTGCGCGCCCTGGCGTACATGATGCGGCGTAGGATCGACATGCCGACAGCGCTCATCACCGACGGTCGCCACGCCGACTTCTACAGCCACTTCGTCACCATCGCGCAGCTGGCCGGCACGTACACAATATCCGACTACCGCGGCATCCTGGAGCACCTGATACGGCAGTGGCGCGTGGAGGAGCTGGCGGCAGGGCTCTCCGGCGAGGGGAGACGCGCGCGGGACTACGTGTGCGCGCTGCCGCACAAGATCCGGAGGATGGAGGAGAAGGTCCTTGAGAGGGCGGCCCAGGCCCAAAAGAAGCCCACACGCATCCCGATTAGCTGGATCTTTGGTAGGTCCGTCAGTGTCATGCTGCCCTAGCAAATTAGTCAATTAATGGACCATTAGCGTCTGCAAGAGGTCCATTAATTAATTATTGAAGCTATCCTGGTTCTGGTGTTCTACATCAAACTAAATAAGATTCTATCCTGCGTACTAGTACTATTTGTACACATAATTGTCAAGTAAAATAACATGAGAATCTGCAGCTGTGTTTCTTGGCACATAGAGACTTGATGGCGTCGAGTATCTCAAAACCTGCACAACCAGTTCACCATTGTGTTACTGATCTAAACTCTCAGGCAACCAGTACTCAGTTCTTGGCTACCACTTGCTTGTGAACTAAACAATGTACAAGTTTGGATAAAAATGCAGCACGCTATTTGTGACGATATCATCTTCACAAATTATCACTTCTTCTATCCACCTCCAGACACGTTAACGTTGAACTTAAAAAAGATGATGTCCCTATCCTGCACATCGTGGGTCTCGCACTTGGATGTTGGGAGATTGGACTCCGCAGAGTGGCGCGGTGTGGTTTTAATGCGAGTTTAGTGGGTCTCATTGTGTAGTTAAGAGTTTGGGAAGCATTTTGTGGGACTGTCTAGTGCCTAATCTTTATGCATATAGGTATTAAAATGGGCTCCTTTTACCTGTAGTAGTTATTCGGCGCTGCTGGAAGATGATTCTCCTGTCTAGCTGTGGAATAGTAATGTAGTGCATCTCCTACTTAAGTACTTTGTAGATACATGTTACTAGCAGGAAATAAGAATGGCATAATAGCACATGAAAAATATTTGTACGGTCCTATTTATTAGTTCTTCCCAATGGCCGAGTGTTTGGGCGCCGATAGTGTGTCATTACTCAAGACATCTGCTCATTCTTGACGGAAATCAGGATGTTTTGCTAGTTCCTATGATGGCGTGTAGGAGCATTTGCTTTTATCTCATATACTGTGATGGACTCAGAATGCAATATTCTTCTGCAGACTTGATCAATGTTTCTTTTGCATTTAGGTTAGTGAATGGTATTTTGCTTTCTTGGTTTACTTCTCTTTCATTTCGATATGAATTTGAATTATACAAGACTGCATTTATCTTAATTTAGCTTAGTTCTTTAAGCACACCCTCTATTTTTATTCCTAGCTTTGCCACTGGCCCAAGGTACCCCGTCGACAGACCCACACTCCCACACTCTGGCGAAGCCTCAGTATAGCAATAGGTTTCATAAAGTTTCATGGAAATATCTGAAATGTTTCAGATTTTAGTAAGTTTTGTGTGCTTCTAAAAGTTTCCAGAGAATTCCATGAAAGCTTTAAGCTAAAGTTTTAAGGAATTTCAGAATTTTGGAAAATCAAGTTTAACAAATTTCATCTAAAAGGAGTTTCAAGGGTTTCACCAAGTTTCAATAAAAAAATTCACCAAGTTTCAATAGATTTCGACAAGCTTCAACCAAGAGTTTAAAAGAAGTTTCGGCAAGTTTCCACAAGCTCACCGTGGCTATGACGATGGCAGAAGCGGCGGTGTTGGTGCCCATCTTGACTAGCAGTGACGGGGATGGCAACATGGTGGAGAGGGGTGTGATGGTTGCATTGAAAGGCGTCGAAGCATGTGCGGCGACCCGTGACGATGTTGTGGAGGTAGAAGATGTTGGCGCCAAATTGGGTGGTGGTGGCTCCCTTCTTTGCCAGCTCAACATACCTCGCTGCAAAGGATGAGTTTAGGACGAACCACAGAGCCGAGGACACGTTTAGGGCATCTCCAATGGTTATAGCTAGCAACTAACTATAAGACTTCCACATCATCTATATAGTATACACTAAAGTTAGCATTCTAAAGAACTATCTATAAGGATAGCTATTTGATGCTTACATGCACACACAGAATTTATGGAGGCTGCCTCGTTTGGCGCTATAGACTATCTCTAGAGCTGTAGAGAGCTGTGTTCTCTTTCTTCATTTAATATCTTCCACGTAGGACAGTTGATGACATAGACTCTCTTGTAGATAGCTGCTATAGACCCATTGGAGATGCCCTTAGCATGTGCTGGGTCCCAAGCTCACTGATGGCCACATGTGAGGAAGATGATCAGGTCTGGTGATTTCTGTCACTAAAGGCAAGGAAGATGACTGGATCTGATGGATCCCATCACATGCACCCTCCTCCACCCGCCATGTTGCCTCCGCCATGTTGGTAGTCAAGGCTCTACATTAGAGTAGATGGAGGTGAACCTATGATTGGTGAGGACCTCACCATTGATTGGGGGTGAGGAGCTTGGTGGTAGTTGATAGAGCTAGAGAATGAGAGAGATTGTGCGCACATGAAGGGGATGGATAAGGTTGAACTAACGAGGTCGATTAGATGGTTGTAACTGCTTGTCGGGGTTCAATCTGACGTCAAGTTTCTATCCTATTAGTTTCACTAGTAATGGTGTGGCGTATGCTAATATTCTCTGGTTAAATATACACATTTAAAACATGTTTGGAGTAAATATACATGTTTGAGTGCAAGTTGGATTTCAAGTTGATTTTGTGTTGGAAATGTGGGGGCATTTTTAGTTGAAAGGTGTAGACTGAGTTAAAAAGTTTGGAATTTTTTCATTGAAGGTGTAAATTTGAGTCGAGATATGAAATGCAATTAAAAAGCTGAAAGTTTATCAACACATTTGGATTTAATCCTCACAGTGAATGTAACAACTTCATTTTTGGAAACAGGGCCATCATTCATCCTGCAACATCCTAGGAGTTCAGTTATAGATGGAAGAAGTATCATGTTTGCTCATGAATATTTCAAAAGGGTACATCTTGATTAAAATATGACTTAATGGTAAACTTTGGAAATTTAACGGGTGTCCTAGCCCAAAAACAAACTTACATTTAGAAGAACTAAAGAAAATTCCCCACAGGAATAGTTGAAGCATTTTTTATTCTTCTGGCATCTGTTCTGATGAAAATAAGTATGATAAAGTACATTACGTACTTAGCAAGTCCCTATAGCAGAATACATTTATAGGGCTACTATCTATATGTAAGGCTTAGCCGAAGGATGGTGTTGTGTTCCTTTAACGTGAAGCCAATTTGTTAAATATGTCATCATAGCTAATTTTCAAACCTATGACTTAGCCATTTTTGACTAAAATCAAATTGAGTAGTGCTTTCATGCATTCCGCTCTAACAAGAATGACACTAATCTCAAAACATATGAAGGGATAAGTAATCATTATCCACCATTCAGTTCTACTTTAAAAGTTATGCAAATCACTTTGAGGAAAGCATAGAAGTACCTCCCATTGGAGTCAAAATGTATGAAATTAATTGACTTTATGGGAGCAACTCTCCTCACATTTACTTACCGTGTCCAGTCCATGGACCTCAGTCCACGTCATTTAACATGCCACCATACTAGTAACCATTTCATAAAAACTACACACTGTGGTATTTCCACACTTTGCCCATGATCGAGGGTACGGCTATTCGAATAGACTATAACACTCTGCAAAGGTGTATAACTTTACCCATAAGATATAATTATCTTATAATATCAGCCATTACATGCTTCCATAGGCGTGTGATTGAGAAACTATAACAGGGCCTTTACAGTACTTAGTTCTGATGTTTTTCCCTACTCTGAAGGTATAAATCCTTCGGCGCTAAGGTACCCCTGTTGTTATGGTAACCACCCTATCGGCGAGTACGCACTTGTAACATCCTAAAAATTAGGGTGTTAAAAATCTGTAATTTTTAAAACGTTTTGGAATGCATCTTATTTGCATTTGATTTTTCCCTAGTTTTTGATTTAGTTTCCAATGAGTAAGAAATTTGTGGAAACAAAATATTGAATAAAATGTTTAAATAATAAAATTTTAATTTAAATTATAATACAAATATGAAAAAATGACCCAGCAATTAGGGCAGGGAAAATACAGTAAAAGCCCTACCAAAATAACGTCAGTTGATAAGGTTGAAAAATTGAAATGCAAACATAAGAAAAATAAAAATAAATCTTGAGATCAAATTCTAAAGTAAAAACGTGATCATAAAATTCTTAAATTAGGAGCAGATGGGAAGCCAAAAATTAAAATGAAGTAAATCCAAAAGTTAGAATTTATTGCAAATTGAAAACAAGCAAGAATTGAGTAAAGATTCAATTTAAAACAATAAAGCATTAAAAAGAAAAAGGGTATTTGTCATCCTAAAACCTTAAACTAGTATTTAGGAAAAATCCAAGAAGTTAGGGAGAGGCAAATCCATGTGAGACTCAAAACTCTAAAACAAATTGGCCATGTCATAATTCAAATAGAAAATTTGAAATTCAAATATAAGTTGGAAAATTTAAAAGGAAATCAAGAAATAATTTTGGGCTTGGCCCGTATGGCCCACTGGCCCATTGGGCTTGGCCCATTTCCCTTTTCCCCTTTCCTTGGCCTGGCCTAGCAGCACCAGAGCGCTAGCCCTATGACCTGGTCGTGCCCCCACTGTGCCAATCGCGCAGCCGCCTAAGCCAACTTGTCATCTGACCGCGCCCAAGCCACCCTAATGACCACACAAGACTTGCCTCCCTGTCACCGACTCATCCCTGTGCTTGCTTGTCGGATCCAGATTTTACAATTCAAAATCCCCTGTGATTCCACCACACTATTCCCTAGATCAGTAGATAGTGCTCATAGATACAGAAATAAACATCAAAATACATATCATGCGCAAGCATAAATATAATAGAAAACTTACACATGGGCCGATTAGGCTGAAATCCATAAGATGTAGCAGCGGAGACAAAGCACACAGGTGGGACCCTCAGGACATGCCCACAGGCAGCCAACTAGGGTTCGCGACCTAGCCCTTGACATCTTCATCTTCTTCACCATCATGACCAAAAGTATTGCTGAAGTGTAGTGGTCTGATTCCTGATTCTGGATTTGTTGTGAGAGCGAGTGTGAGCACAAACCATCGTGCTCCACGAGCCAATAACAGGATGCAAATAAATAGTATGCATGGCTTATCAAAGGAGAGGCTTGGGTTATTTTATTTGCCATAAATTGCTTTTAGTATTATTATTATTTAATTAGGATGTTATTGTTGTTGTCTAAAACTCCGAACAGCGAGTGTCATCTTTTATGTAATCCACCGATCATACACTCATTGCTGTTTAAGACTCCAAACAGCGAGTGTCATCATTTATCTAATCCACCGATCATACACTCTCTATATTGATTGCTGTCTAAAACTCCAAACAGCTAGTGTCACATCTATTTAATCCACCGAACATACACTTTCTATATTGATTGCTGTCTAACACTCTAAACAGCTAGTGTCATCATTTATTTAATCTACCGAACATACACTTTCTATATTGATTGCTGTCTAAAACTCCAAACAGTTAGTGTCATCATTTATTTAATCCACCGAACGTACACCCTCTATATTAATTGTTGTCTAAGACTCCAAACAACGAATGTCATCATTTATTTTGAATCCACCAATATCTTTTGTGTTCTGAATTCCTAATAATCCAATCTTGTAATTGCTATTCATCAACTCTTCACTTCTGAATTCTAATGATTCTCTAACATAATTACTATCAAATCCACTGATATCATTTGTATCAGGACTTTCTAACAATTCAATCCTTTCGGTTATTGATCCAAAACCATAATTTGCTCTTCCAGTAATCGACCCTATTTTCCATTACCCATCTCTAACTAATTCACTAGTATACATCCACCAGGAACATTATTGATCAAGTTTATACTCCAATTATCATATCTCCAAATTCCCATAAATTCAATCCATCCATTTAGTATTTGATCAAATCCTATTAATCCCATTATCGCCAACACCTCCCAAGAATTTATATTAGATATCAATGTTGTAATCCAGCAATTACCTTTGCACTCCCTAATTTTCCAAAAATAATTTAAATCATCTATCTAGCCTATCTATTCATTTAGGCTCCACCAATTTATTTCTCCCAGAATCCTCACTATCGTTCCCTTTTTATGATCGACATGAATTCACCAACATCTTTATGTGTTTATCACAAATAGCCATCTTTTTTCTTACGACTCTATTTATTCTTCCTGATATTTTATTTTGTGAGAAGTATTATCATTATTTAAAAATATAATACATAGAAATTTCCTGAGTCCTAGTAGTTTTTAACAAAAACATAATGTGTAAGAGAATGCAATAATAATAGCGATCCAAATTCCATCCACCGTTATATGGTCTTTGCACCATATGCTAGACCTTCAGCATTATAGCCGCTTACATTATCACTGGGACGACACCCAGCGCAACTCAAAACAAGGCTTTCCACCGCCCTCCACATTTCCATTTCCACCCACAAAGTTTTTGAAATAGAACTATATCTGGTTAAGTTCCCATGTCCACCCTTGACCGTGGGCACGGCTATTCGAATAGTTTTGACTCTGCAGGGTTTGCACATTTTACCCACAAGAGACAGTTCACTCGTTGCCCCACACGATTCCTTAGTCATGCGGTTGAGCAAACCATCACAGTAATCGTTCAAAGTACCTTGCCCCTTCCATCATCTTACCCTATGGGCTGCTCCCACTTGCGGTGGGTCTCATACGTTGTGCGGGATGTTCCCCTCCTATGTGCCTAGCAGCTGGCTACCCACACTGCTAGCGCGCCGCAGAAGAACTTCACCCTCTGCGGGTGCCCCATTCAAGCCCGCCACCCAGACAGCCGCTTGCACTACTTCACTCCTCCACCGATGATGATGACTTTCAGGGTAAATTTACTAGGCCAAGTTGTATTTTACAGACTTGTGGTTGTACTTGTTTTACATAGAAGGTCATGATAAGATTTAGTTCTTAGGGTTAGCTGGGCGGTTCTACCACAAACCACACTCTCGTGCACCCCTGCACCATACCCCCGAACCATTCGCCCAGATAGATAATCAGTTTGAGGTTTTTGGGGAGCATAAAATAATCATATCCAACATATACCAGTCATTACCACCATGACTGCCCAACTAAATTTTCTCATGATTAAAAGTGATGCTTGGGCGTTCTTGCGCACACGAGTATTTAAACAACACTAAGCATGGCATATAATTACAGACTTATTTTCGAAAGGTTACTCTTATAATTTTGCTAGGGCGACAAGGTTCACATATTCAAATACTCCAAAGGAGGTGTAATATTAATCAAGTAAATAATGGGCATATAACTAGAATCTTAAGTTAAACATGTATTTGCATATAAAATAACAGCATGCAATTTGATAATTTAAACAAAAGTAATTTGCAAAAAATGTAGGTTCAACATGATCAAAGTATTGACTCGCCTTGCACGGGTTACCGCAGTCTTGAGCTCACTCAAATCTTTCTCATTTGATGGTTTTGAGCTTTTGGTCTTTTTCTTCACCTCAATCCTGATCTCGCTTGATCCCTTGATTCTTCAGGACTCCAATTTCTAATTACGTGATAGACAACCGAATCCAAATAAGGGCAAATAACTCTAAAGATCCAAACAACTCCAAGTAAACTTGATAACTTTTATTATGATTAAACAGGTGATTTGAGGCTAGGTTGATTGGGTGCGGAGTATTGTCAGAGTCATAGTGGTTGGAATGAAGTGGGAATTGGTAGGGAACTTGTCAAAATGGAGGTCAAAGGTGGGTCATGACAAAGGTATATTCATGAGATTATTTTTGTTTAGTACTTGGAGATGGCTAGGTATAGCTGTTAGCAGAATATGATGATTCGATCCTCTAATAATAACTTCTTTTATTATTTTTATATTTATCCAGGAATTTCCACGAGTCGGGTTAGACCTATAGACTGGTGTAAGAGTTTGGTGTATTAAATTTATCTTTAGGATATGTATTCCTTACAACTTAGGTTATGGCATATTATGGAGTGCCATTTGCTAATTATTTGAAGTATTCTCCTAATGTTTAATTTAATAATTCATTGAAGCACGTGAGTATTTAATTATCTCATTGATGTTTAATATCATATTCTTATTTACTACCACTTTTACTAAAGTTTCCGTTGAGATTTATTTATCGATGACGGCTAATGGCGGGGTTTATACTTTAATTCGTGTCTTTCAAATATGTATTTCCTTTTTTAATGATTATGACATATCATTTAATTAATTTAACGAAGCTACTTGAATCTACCATTAAGATTTATTTTATGGCTGCACGACAAATGTTATGGCATATACTTAATTATAATTAATGGTAATCTTTTAACTTAAAGCTTTGTTTTTATAGTTTTAACATAACATCCAATGTATTTTCTTAAATTTTAACTTGAATATATTTTGAATTAGGATTCTTATTAGGTTTGGACATTAAGCAAAACCTTCTTTTACTAATGCCTTAGTTAATAGCTAGTCTTTTTAATATTCATTCAAACGACATTGATTATTTATATGCATATAATTCTATATTTTGGGGTATACACAAATTTTACTTGAACCCAATCAATTATCTTAGATCCCTTATGTTATTCCCTAATTATTTCCTAGCTAAAATGTGCTAAAAGAAAATAAAACAAAAACATGCATAGAGAGGATTCGAACCAGAGACTTGCGGGTTCAGCGCTTAGGAGTTGCTCGGCCGACCAACAGAGCACTGCTCGCTTTGCGATACCGTGGGGGTTTTAAATTTGATAAGGCAGCTACTGTGGTCAACTCAAAACAGAGCACCCACCGGCCGAAACAGGGGAGGCAGCGGCGCACGGGCAGCGGCGATGCTGCCAGCAAGGGGCAGCCGGGGGGGGGGGGGGCGCCAGAGACCAGCAAAACGGGTTCCCCGGGAGGTAGGGAAACTAGTGGGGGAGATGCCGTGGCCTGGGATGGCGCCATGAAGGGTCGACAGCGCTGAGAGCGGCCGGCGGTGGAGGTGGAATGGGACGGCGGTGCCGACGTGGAGGAAAGGAAGAAGTCGAGTTCACACCAGCATCTAGGAGGTAGAGGGGTTCTTACCGAGGGATTGACCAAGCCAGAGTTGGTCCAAGGTGAGCCGGTGGCGGAGGTTGTGGGCGGCGCGGGGAGGTCATTGTGGGGGGGGGGGGGATCTCAGGTGGGGGAGGGCGTCGGCCAGGAGTGAGGGAAGCTCCGGCATGCTGAGGGGTGCTCCCATCACGAAGAATCGAATCAGAGATCACCGAGGAGGGAGTGGCACTGGCGGCAGCGGCTTTGGCCGGCGAGGGGGAAGAACGGCCGACTCAAGTGCTTGGGTGAACGAAAGTCCACTTGGTTCGGGGAGGGGGTAGAAGGGAGGTAGAGGCACGTTGTGACGCGATCATCGCTGCGATAGCATCGCCGGAGTTGCTAGGATGGCGTGAGGCGGCGGCGGCCGTGCTCTGGGCGGAAGAGGAGGAGGGGGGTAGGGGGAGGAAGAAGAGTGGCGCGGGGCTATTTATAGCCGGCGGAGAGGGGGGTGCCGTGGAGAGCTGTGGGGGCGGCGACATGGCTGGCATGGCCGGCATGGCACGACCTGGGGGCGCAGAGAGGGCGACAGGACGGCAGGTGCGCGCAAGGCATAGCGACGGGAGTGGTTTGGCTCGGCGAGGCGACGTGGGGGCAGGACATGGGCGCGGACGCAAGGGCGACAGGGGCAGTTCGGAGACGCGGGAGCAGTTGGTGCCAGGGGCGGGGCCAGATGACGCAATGAGGACGGAGGAAGATGACACGGGTGTGATGGGAAGAAAGAAGGAAAGTAAAGAGGGAGGAAGATGGTTGGGCAGGCCGGGCCCATTGGTAGAGAAGGGGAAAAAGGGAGGGGGAGAGAAAAGAACGGGGAGAAAGGAGGGCCCGCGGGCAGGATAGAGAGGAAAGAGAGGGAGAGAGAGAAATAGGGAGTGGGGCCCATATGGAAGTGAGAGGAAAAAGGGAAGGGAAGAAAAAGAGAGAGAAAGAAAGGTTTAAGCCCACTTTTAAAATTTAGATTTTTAATTTAAATTTTAATCTGCATTAGGAATTACTGATTTTTGGGGTTTTGCCTAACATTCGAAATTTTGAATTTTTATTTAAGTTTTCATTCTAATATCTACATACAATAACTAACATTCTTCTACTCTTGATTTAATCATTTATAGGTAGAGTCTACTATTCTTTTGGTTTTATCTCACTGACTTGAATTCAAGTTTTAGTATTTGGGATTCATGATCCACAATGTCATTTTCTATTTTTATTATTTGCACTTGGATTATTCTTGATTATTAATTTGCACCCTACGAAACTCAAAAGATCCCAAAGAAATATTCAGAAGAAATCTGAAGGCCAGCAAAATGCAAGAAAAATTTTAAAATTTTAATATTTTTAAACTTCCAAAATTCGGGATGTTACATTGCCTGTGACTGCCTAGCCCTTCCTATGCACCATGCTGTGCACCATCTTGCCGGCCCCATCGCACCAAGCCATGACATTGCAACATTTGGCCGGGAAAGCGTCATCGCTTTCTCACCTAAGTTCACACCAAAATACACCTCGTCACTCCTCACCATAACTCACGTTGTGACACTCCCTGCCACACTGGCTCTGCCCCACCGTTGCATCACAGTGATGGCCATGCCGTGGACTTCCCGTGAGAGCACCACCACTCCCCACGCTACCAACGCCTTGACCGGCCATCCTATCGCCTGCGCCCTATCTCCTCATCGTCCTATGGCCATTCCTATGCTGACACCAGCGAACTGCAGCTCTGGGACACCTCAGCGCCACCACGAGAGCCAGCCCACACTGTCTGGTCTCCTCACGGCCTATAAATACTAGACCATGTGTCCAATGGGATCGCCACACCCCACTGAGCCTCCCCTCCCCTGAATCGCTCCATGTTGGCCCATAACAAGCTAGAGCGAGGAGCGAGTCTTCTTCCCCGACTCTAACCACTGCTATCTGCACTAACTCAGTGAGCCACAGTCAAATTCCTTTGGCCTGAAGCATCACTAGCATCCTCTAATCCTTTCCTTGCTCACTGATTGAAGTGAGGATCATTGTACATCGCCGGTGCCATGCTCTGTCTAGCATCACCATTGGTCCATAATGCCATCCATCCTCAGCCATCCCCAAGTGCCGCCAACACCTCAGGTAGTCTCATGATAATCCCTAGAAGCACCAATAGCTAGGAATTGAACTCTAATGCCGTATATCGCTTGATTGCCCTGGTCGTTGTTTCTCCACAGCCTGAGCTCGCCTCTGGTCACCCTACCGGCCAAATCGAGCCGTGGAAATTGGCCTGTAGTTTTTGCGCGATTTTATAGTCCATTTTTAGCATACGCACTAGCCACCGGAGCTCTCCTCGCTAGCAATGGGCTCGTCTTTTGTTGGCAGGAAGATGAATATTGTTCATGTGTAATTAGTTTAGCACTAATGATCATCACTTAATTAGCTAATCTATCATTGAACTGTGAACCCTCGTATTTAGTTAAGTTAATGAGTCTCTGACGCATGGGCCCCATTATTTAAAAATCCTATTTAAATCAGTTAAACGCTCATGAGTCGCTGACATATGGGCCTAAATTACTGTTTACATACTAGCTGCTCCCACCATCAGTCACAGTAGATATTTCTAATTAGGAAATAATTTAAAATGAAACTAAAGCTCGTGGGTCCCACCTATCATACACAGTAAAATTTTTAATAAAGAATATCCTAGTGAATCCCACCTATCAAATTGCACGCTGTTACTTACTAAGCAAATTTATGTTTGCCGTAAGATTTTAGTTAATATCCATATGTCGTTGTTATTTAATTAAACTGCATTCCTTGAGATATCTAATTACTCAACCCTTATCACCCTAGAAATTATAATGGTAAAATACTAGTGATAAGTCTATATTTAAACACTAGTATTATTTGGCTACTCAGGAGCGGAGGGGCAATAACTTGGCCCACCATCATTTCAATATGAAATTTTAGTTTGGGCAGTCATTGGTGGAAAGTGTCTAGTATGTTTTAACGTGAATAATTTATGCTTTCAAAAACCTCATCATGCTTAAATATCTGGGTGGATGATAAGAGGGGTTGGTGAAGTGGATGCATGAGAACGTGTGGTTTGTGGGAGAACCGCCCAGTTAACCTTAAGGACTAAATCTGACTTTGACCTCCCAAAATAAAACAGTATAATCACAAGCCTGCAAAAAGCAACTTGGCTAAGTAAACCAACCGAAACCCCAGACTCATCTGCTAGTACGAGAAAGGAGTGGAATAGTGCAAGGATAGGTTGAAGCTTGACTGGGACATCAAGTGAAGGGTGAAGTTTACCAGCTGCGCTAGTCATTATGGAGAGTGGAGTCTAGCTGCGCTAGTCATTGTAGTAAACATCTCACACAACTTATGGGACCCACTGTGTGTGGGAGTAGCTCATATGGGTGAGAGGACAAAAAGGGATGAGGTATTTTGAATAGTTATTGTGACGATCTACTTAACTACATGACTAAGGAATCATGCTAAGCAAAATAAGTGGATTGTCTCTTGTGGGTAAAGTGTACAACCTCTGTAGAGTGAAAACTATTTAAACAACCATGTCCATGATTATAGTCACACTTAGGAACTTACTTGGGTATAGTTATATTTCTAAAATTTTATGGGTGGAATGGAAAGTGTTGGGCAGTGTATGCCTTGATTTGTGTTGTCCTGGGTGTCGGACCCAATGTTGATATTAAGCAGATGGAACACTAGAAAATAACATATGGTATTATTATTGCAATCATTCACACATTTAAAAAACATGTTTTAGTTAAATTTGTTAACTCTCATAAATTTCTAATTATTGTAAACTTTCAAGGCTTTTGGCAAAAATAAAAATAGCCTAAGCCTTCCTTTGGTAAGTCATGCATCAATATAATTGCATTATGTGTATTGGCTCGTGGAGCATGGTGGTTTATGATCACACTCGCTCACTCAATAAATTCAAAAATAGGACAGCAAGATCATTACACTTATGATGACACACCAGGCCTTGATGGAGAAGAAGGTGATAGAGATTAGGATGAATTTTTTTAAAAAATGTCTTAAATCCAAGTCAAGCAAACTTTGTTGGAAATTGTATCTATAGTTTATATTTTACCCCTAGTCACTTGCTTCTGGATTCCTAGGGTCCTACCTTTCGAATTGCTACTTTCGCTTTCGCTTTTTGTATCATAAGTATTTGGACTGATCGGCCTATATGTAAACAATCACCAGATGTGGTGTATTTAAACTCTGTTGTGTAATATAAATGTATGGTATAGTTTATATGAGAATGAAATGTTTTAGCAATTTATCTATGAGCACTATCTATTAATCTAGGGAATAGTACAGTGGAATCATCAAGGATTTTGGAATGCAAAGTCCGGATCCAACAGCACTCCATGTAAGGGTAGGGAATTTTCAGGTCCCTACCAGGCTATAACTCTTATAGGTTCACCCCATCACTTTTTAACAAGGCAATGACCCCGTGGGCCACATCCAACTTGTTACACTGGCGCAGGAGTCCACACCGAAACTAAGCAAATTAGTTGGCCAGATTCGTTTCATACCAGACTTGTGGTTGCACGATTGGGTGTAGGGATGAGCTCATACAGATTCAGTCATTAATCAACTCAGGCAAGACAAATCAACAATACAGACCTCGGCTTATAAGTATTTGATTTATAAGTATCATGATGTAAGGCAACACAAGAATCATATAACGTATAAGTATTTGATTTCAACAATTTATTTTCAAATTTCAAGCATGCAAAAGAAGTTCTTAATTCTTCATTCTCCACAAGTAATTCACTCTTCTTCATCTCAAGAATATTCATAAGATTATCAAGAGTATCAATTCTAGAAGTTAGAAAGACAATATCCTCGATGATTTTCTCTTTACTCACCTTACTTAGTTTGAGTCAAAAATCATCCTCGGAAAGCACCTCATAATCACCCTCTATGGTCGCTTCACACAAGCCATCGGGTTCCTTCTCCTCCTTGGACTTCAAAAGCTTTGCATCCCTGTCAATAGGACAAAACCAATATAAATGGCCAACCATTCCATGCATACTACAAACAATTCCTAACCTCTTCAGCAAAGAGTCACAGGAAGAAGAATCAAAAGACTCATAAGACCTCACACTAGTTGCCATGCTTATGGTCGATTAAGATCACTCAAAGAGCAAATCTTACTCTAATACCACTTGTAGGACCAAAAGGCAATAAAGGGGGTGAATGGTGCTAACTAAAAATTTTCCCCAAGTATTCTTGATTCTATTCTCTAATAGCTACAGAGCTACTGAGAATTGAATCCACTGCCAAAAATATCAAGTCAAACTAACCAAGAATTCAACATCAGAGAAAAACCAAAGCCTAAAGGTCTAATCTCCAACCAGGGGCAGTCTAACCTTTCTCTAAGCGGTCTGACCATTGTGAATAGTGAAATCAAGCAAATAAACAGTGATTTCAGCTTGGTTGTGAAACTTCAAATCCACGTAACTTTTGATCTGATGATCCAAAAGCCATGAAATTTTATACACACCTTGCTCAAGGTCTCAAGAACCTATTTGAGATTTAAGTAAGGTTGCACCCAAAACCGAGCAAAAACCAAAATCGATAATCAAGACTTTCTCATGGGCAGACGGTAGCTAATATGACTTTGGATATGTTCCCATATGTCACAGCAAGCAAGAACACTGAAGAAAATCACTCCAAAAACCCTCATATCTAGAAACCACTTGGAAAATAAAAAATGTGCAAAAACCAAGTTTATTAATGAACTTGCTACCAAAGTGGCTTGATGGGTGAAGAATGATTTCCAGAGATAATCTCCATCTCTATACATTCTTAGCACAGCAAGATCAAGAAAGAGTGAGAGAAGAGGAAAAACCAACCAAATCAAGATTAAGTGCCTGTTTGGGGGAGCTGGAGATTCTGAGTAGCTAGCTGGTCTGAGTAGCTAGCTGGCTAGGCTGATGTAACATCCCATTTTCAAGACTTGAAGATTATGTAAAATTTAAACCTATGTTAGTGAGATTGCAAGATTTTACTCTCAGTTGGTTGTTTCTTCTGCTCCCCAAAAAGAAAAAAAATCCTTAAAGTATATAAGTAATATAAAATGAAAATTTTGTTTCACCTCCAAAGAAATAAATCAAATTAATCCTTTAAATCAAGACTTTGAATCATACTCCACAATTGAAGGATTCAGGAAATTTGGAATTTGTATTAATACTTTAAAATAGGAGGAAGATATATATGTATATACCAATGAAAGGGAATTTTTCCCCAGCCAATCCTAGCCACCCATTTCCTTCTCCATGCCATCCCAGCCACCATTCTTCTCTTCTTTCTGGTGGCAGAGCCTATCCCTCCTCCAACATGGCTCCAACGCCTCCTCCTGCAGCTTGTCGCCATTCGCCACCAACCCCGTCGGCGATTGAATGCGGTGTCAGCCCTTGTCTTCAGCGCCTCTCCTCGCCATCAGCGCCTAGCAATGGCAGTGTCTTCCGTCACCTCTCGTGCGTCCCCGACTGCTTAGGCATGCGCTCGGCCGTGCGCCATTACCCTACGCCAAGAGTCACCGTGGTCCTCCTCTGCCATCGGTCACCTTCGCATGCAGCATGCTTGCACGGCTCCCTGCCGCCTTGTCTCCCCCAACGAGCCTTCCCGGCCTCTATAAGTGGCACCACTATCGCGCCACACACCTCCGCCGAAGCTCGCCCGAACGCCCCGCTCGCCACCTCCTCTGCCGCAGGCGCGCCCTCAAGCAATCCTCGCCGCCGAGCTGCTCCGGTCGCCGCTAGGACCTCTTGGACTTTCCTCCGAGTTCCCCATCTCTCCCTCTCCATACCTCCCCGGCTAATCGACCCCTCTCCCTCTGCAGGCCGCCGGCGACGTGTTTCTTCGCCACCGCCGGCTTCGGACCTCCCCGGTGAACCGCGACGCCCCGGGCCAATTCCTTGCGCGTGGAGCATCACCGGGACCCCGTGAACCCCCTCACCACATCGCCGGACCCCGCCGCCCTCTCCAGTGAGCCACCGCCGTCTCCCTCCTCACCGCCAAGCCCATCCCCGCCGCCAGCCCGCACCGTTTCACTCCGGCCACCGCTCAAGTCACAGGTGAGCTCATTGACGCCTATATATGCTCCCACGGTGAGCAATTGAACCATAGTGGCCCGAGTCGCCGGCGCACACATCCCCTGTTCCGGCCGCCGCCCTACCCACGCCGCGCTCGTCCCCGGCCGCCGCCCGGCTGGCCCGGTCGATTCCGCCGTCCCCGAGGTGCGCGAAGGGTCGGGCTAGCCGTTTTTGCCGGCGCCGCCGCATCTCCATGCCCCTCCGCCGCCGGCGATGCTCCGCCCCCTCCACGGCCGGGACGAACCAGGGCAGGGGAGAGCTAAGCACGTTAGCGCATTAAAAAAAACAGTCATCAGCTCATTAAAAACATGTCTTAATCGGCTAATTAATTGATGTCTTAACCGGCTAATTAATTGATGCATTAACCGAACCCTCATTTAATCCCTCTCGGGCCCCACCTACCAGCGACATGGTCTCTCCCTCCCTCTTATTATTTTCGGATTTTCCAGTAATTAAAACTTTGAAACACTATTACTTTCTAACCATAACTCCAAATTTAACGAAACCAACTTCTAAATTTTTCTAAAATCAAGACCTGTCTAATGGTTCTAGTTTGGTTCAATTTCGAGTTCGTTTGAGTTGTTTTATTTTATTTGGTTCTTTCTCGGCTCTCATTTTCTCGTGTTGCGTTTTCCGGTTTCTCCCGTCCGAGTAGAGTTCGACGACGCGAGCGAGCCCCAGTTCGAAGCAGCCCAAGACCCTCAAGCTCTCGAACTAGGCGAGTCAATACTTTGATCATTTTGCGCCTACATTTTATGTGAAACTATGTTCGTTTAAACTATGAAAATTGCATGCGTTATTTTATGTGCTAAAAATATGTAAGTCTTAAGGTAGATAACAACCTTATCTCCACCTAATAATATAGAACACCACAAGTACATTTGAACTCCCATGATCATTTGTCGCCCTAGATATAAACACTAGTATGGTAGTTATATGACTTATTATTGCCATGCTAAAAATTTGTCAAGTCCAGGGTTCTAGTAACCCTGATAATCACTCGTTAATCATGAACACTAGAGTTGAGATAGTCATGGGATGTACATGGCTGAACAACTATGTTGATTTATGTTATGCTTCTCAAAACCCTAAAAATCTGCTGAACCTGTTTGGGCGGATGGTAAGAATGGCGGGTATGGATGTAACACAAGGAATGTGGAATGAACCGCCCAGACGACCTAAGGACTTAATCCTGTGTGGACCCTCCGTGTATAACAGTACAACCACAAGCTGGCATATTGTAGGCTGGGCTAAATAATTTACTGAACTCTCTAGTCATTTCACAGAGAACGTGTGTAGGTGGGTAATGAAAGCCCCACTTGGAATGGGACACCGGATGTAGGTGCGTTGCCTAGGATAGCGTATGTGGAGAGTGTAGTCCGACTGCGCTAACCTATGGTGGACATCCCGCACAACCTATGGACGTAACCCCATAGGAGTGATATGCTAGAGTGTGAGGTATTGTAAAGACCTCGTGATATCCTCTCGATCTGCATGTCCATGGAATCATGTAGAACCATCGGGACGATTATCTCTTGTGGGTAAAGATGTACAGTCTCTGCAGAGTACATACACAAACTATTCGAATAGTCGTGCCCACGGTCAAGGGCAGGCATGGAAATCTTCCTCGAGTTAGTTCTATTTCAAAATATTTGGAAATTGGGAATAAGAATTTGCTAGGTGGATGTAGCCTAAACTTTGGTAATTTTGACCTGGAGGGATGTACTCCAGTGTTGGTATTAAGGTGGAAGTAACCTTCTATGCAAAAATGTTAGGCATTGGTGGATGTAACCATAAAATATGGTGGATGTAACCATAAAATTTGGAATTGGAAACTACTCCGTTTATTGTACACTTTCAGTATTTAAATCATAAGTTCTTGAAAAATGCTAGGTCATAGAAATTTTAAATTATGGTAATTTCAAGTGTCGCTTTATGCAAATAAAAGAACCCGAGCCACCCTTGAATAGCCTTGCATCTATAATTATATGCATTCTGTGTGTTGGCTCGCGGAGCACGGTTGTTTGTGCTCAATCTCGCTCTTAACCCCCCTTTCAGAAGCTGTGAATCAAGAGCACTACGCCTACCATGAGGATCAGGATGCCGAAGGCAATGAAGATGGTGGCTACTAGATTAGGCCTCGGTAGTCTTGCCTCTCCCCTCAGTCCAGTTGACCAGGCTAGTTTTAGCGGGTGCCTTCGTTATTAGTCAGGTCCCTGGTTAATAGCGTTGGTACTCGGGTTATCCCAGTCGCTTGCCTGTGGCGAGTTGTGCCCCTAAGCTATGTACGCTTCCGCTTTCGCTCTTTATGTAATGTAAGACATTTGGCCTAATGGCCCTATTGTAACTTTGACCCGACGTGGTCTATTTGAACTCTGGTATTGTAATGTATGAATTTATCGTGTATGAAATGATGCAGCGTTGTATCTGTGAGCATTATCTACTGATCCAGGGAATAATGCAGTGTTATCACAGAGGATTCCGGGTTAGTAAACTTGGGGTCCGACAGAGCTGGTATCAGAGCATACGACTGTAGAAACCTTAGTTAGACTGGTCACGATTTAAGGTCTGAGTCCTATTTACAAAAACTATGTAAAACTCTTGCAAAAATATAGCGTAATACTGCTTTACTTAGCTCTCTTAGTTTCTGTACTCACCCAAAATTTCTTTTGTATTTTCATCTGGGGATCTGGGGAGGGAGGAGGGGGCGGCGGGGGGAGGAGGGGTATGAGGGGGGCGGCGGCGGGGGAGGGGGCGAGGGGGCGGAGGGATGCGCCGAGGGGGATCTGGGGAGGGGGCCCTGGGGTGGGCGACGACGGGGAGGGGGAGGCATGGGGGAGGAGGGGTAGGAGGGGGCAATGGGGCGCGGGGGGATCTGGGGAGGGGGCGCGAGGGGGGGGGGGGGGAGTTTTATCCAGTGGTATTTGCGGGTAAATAATTTCAACTTTAAGTGGCATTAGCCCGTAGAATCTGTGAGAAGCTCAGCTATTGCAGCTACTCGGTCCCAGTACAATTGTGTGCCTTCCCAGATTTTCAGATTGTCAGTAGCTGGCCCAAAAGCTGGACTGTTTGGGAGAGCTTTTGGCTACTAGAAGTAGCTAGCTTGCCTAGAATCCGAAACAAACAGGCCTAAATCAATCAAGAAAAGAGATAACCATGGAGATGATTAAATATTGATTCTATTGCTGCTTGAGGAGGAAAGTTTTATAACCACTCTATCTTGGAGGACAAAGAGCACACCAAGCACTCAGCTCTCAAACCCTAACCCTAACAAGAGAGCATAAGAGAGGTAGGTTGGATGAATAACCACAAGTCTCCATCCCAATCTCTTAAATAGATGGACTAGCTAGCCACATCTAACTCTTAATGGATACTATCCACTTAGCACAATGGGGAACCCGATAACCCCACACATACGGGTTTTAACTTACACATCACACTTCTGCACGCTTTTCAAAGCATATAAACCCGAATCTACTAAGTCCTAAGCTTTAATCCATCTTGATCATACCAGCATCTCCATAACCTAAATCGCCTTCCCAAGCGACCACTCATGTATCACAATTTTTTTTCAAAACTGTTTCTAGTATTTTGGTCAAACTACCAAAATAACCTTACTTGAATCGGTCATCTCCTTGCATTGCAAACAATCGCCATGCTTGCCACGTGTAGATGCACCACTGGTTTGCCACATGTCGGTAAGTCTCTTTCGTTATGGTTCTATCGGACCATGCCTTACTTGAACTGACCAAGCCACATGGTGCAATCCCACTATTTGAACTTGCCTTTAACATTTTCCATCTTTCTCGTGCCATGCTTGAGCTTACCGTCTCATCCGGCATTCTTGATTGTTCTGGGCCTCTACTCCTCCATGAGCGTAGCCCCGATCCTCATCGTTGACCACAGTTGACTCCAAGCTACCCTGCATATCCAAAGACAAAGAAATTATTTCTAGGCACAAGTTTTTCACAACTTGACTCATGTTAGCAGTAACATAGCTCATGCAATATATACCCTAACCTTGATCTCTAAAACCCATTATGCGTCTCAAAACCACATAAAATCATATTTTGGCCAAAAATACACAAACTAACTAGTCTAACCGATCCATCGGTCGATCGGACCGATCCACTCGGCCGGTTGGACCGAATTGCTATCCCGGTTGGACTACTATGCCAAACCGCTCTATTTTCTTAACTTCTCAGCATTCTCCACTTTTTAACCAATCAGAGCAACTCTTTTCTATAACACGATTCTCTATACATTCAATGAGTTCTGTTGCAATGCATGGGTACGTAACTAGTATAAACATGTCTATTGGGTTTTTTTGTGAACAGTAATGAGCTTGCACAGTATCGGGTTTCACTGTTCACACTAGGTCGAGTTCGGGAACAGTACCGGGTCCAAAATAGGTTTGGATTAAAATAGTAATAGGTTAGGTCTTGTGAACAGTAGTGGGTTAAAATGGTGTTCGGTTTTATGTTTGAATAGAAGTGGATCGGGTGTGAATAGTAGCTAGCTACAGTAATGGCTCAGCCTAGTTTTCTTTGGCTCTTGGCCCAGCTGTATTTGGATTTTGGGCCTACCGATGGCCCAGGCACACGCGCTAATGCGAGCGTGGCCCAGCCAGCCCGTGGCTCTCTCCGGTTTGGCTTTTGTGCATGTGCGGTCACATCTTGGTTTTCTTTTCCTCGCACGCCCAACCCAGCCAAATAGCTCAACCTACCTCATTGGTCATCTTCTTCCTCGGGTGTGCATCTGTGCTGAAACAGAGGAAGGCGGCAAAATGAGGTGCGTGCTCCGGCGAAGGGCTCCAGAGGCAATTGGGCACATGGATGGACTCAAAAGGGCTAGGGGATTTCATTTTGGGATTTTGCAATGGCTAAGATTCACTAGAGGTAGCTGGCAGTGAAGAGGGCTCGTCGGAGCTTCTCCATGGCATGGCGGTGTTCTAGCGACCATTTGGCATGGCCGTGAGCAAGTTAAACATCTAGGGTAAGCTAGAAAGACATTGACTGTGGAGGTTTAGGCTCTACTAGCTTATAGGAGGCTGTCCATGGTGAGGGTGTTTGGGTTGACTGCGGAGCTCGTCGCTGGTGACATAGGGGTGGCGAGGTGGGTCGGTAAGGTCAGGCTTAAATTTGGGGTGTCCTAGAGATGTTATGGTGGTGATGATGATTCCCAGGCCAGGGCTAGGAGGGAGGAGTCAGAATGTGTAATTGGTGGCTAATGGAGGTCAATCAAGGGCGCGTGGTCGGTGCGGGAAAAAACTGGAGCCTTCGGTGGCTTCGGTGGGGAGGTCGGCAAGCAATGCTGGCACCCCCGTCCTTGCAACAGCTTGGCGCTAGCAGTAGATAGATTGTAGCGGTCAAGGATAGAGGGCACGTGCGCTGGCTGAGGCAGTGATATTTCACTGTTGTAGGGTCTTACGACCTCCCAGGACCTTTTACGACCGGTTAGAGTCGTTTACGACCGCTCCGCGATATCGCTGCCGCTGCCTTCCTTCAGCCGCTCGAGATACCGTGATCGAAACTTTCTACGATCACGCAGTGATGCTGGCGATCACTGTTCACCGTAGTCGAACACCCTTTCGACTACGTTCACTTCTGGCCTTCCTGGTGTAGTCGTAGCTCGTTACGACCACCTTCGACTCCTTACGACCACGTTGTTCGCTCCTTAGCCGTAGTCGTAAAAACACTGTTCCTTTGCCGTGGCTGTTCCTTTTGTATTTTCTCAATGGCTTGGTACATCGAATACATGGCTCTAGGCCTCTTTTTATACCCGGCTGTCCTACTTCTACACGGGTTCTCAAACCTACTCCGACTCCGAGTCTTATACGACTTCGACTCGGTTTCCAACTACGACTTTGAATTGCGGCTGCAATTCGACTCCGATTACACCCAAATTTTGCACATAACTCTAAAACAAGATTATTTACAACATTCTCTCCCTAATCTTGTTTTTCCGACTTCGATCATGCCAATCTTCTTCTTCATCTCTGAAAACTTTATCCGTCCCAGCGACTTTGTCAATATGTCTGCTTTCTGTTCTTCGGTTCTGATATAGTTGATATCGATCTTCCCCTCTTCGACACAATCTCTGATATAATGATATCTTGTGTCTATGTGTTTGCTTCTATCATGTAGAACCGGATTCTTGCTCAGTGAAATAGCCGATTTGTTATCAACCCTGAGCGTTACCTTCTGAATTTCTTCATCTGACAATTCACTCAACAGTCGAGCGAGCCAGACTCCCTGGCAAGATGCTGCGCTCGCTGCGATGTACTCGGCTTCACATGAAGATAATGCAACCACCTTTTGCTTCTGAGATTGCCAGCTGATCGGACTCTCCCCAAGCACAAACATTATGCCTGTCGTGCTCTTTCGATCGTCGACATCTCCCGCCATGTCGCTATCACTGTAGCCCGTCAGCTGCAACGACTTTCCACCTCCTCTCTTGTACTGAATCCCGAGATTCAAAGTACCTTTGATGTATCTCAGGATGTGCTTCACGGCATTCATATGCTCCTGAGTCGGTTTCTCCATGAAACGACTTACGTATCCGACCGCAAACGAGATGTCTGGTCGGGTGTGCACCAGATACCGTAGACTTCCGACAATGCTCCTATAAGTCGTGGCATCAACTGGTGATCCTGGGCCTGTCTTGCTCAACTTCAGATGATTCTCCATTGGGGTTTGACATGGATTGCACTCTTCCATACCCGACTTCTCCAGAATCTTTCGAGCATATCCCGACTGACAAAGTGTTATGCCGTTGTCGGTTTGATTTACTTCAATGCCGAGGTAGTAGCACAGAAGTCCCAAATCAGTCATTTTAAACAGCCTCTTCATCTCTTCTTTAAACCTCATAATCTCCTTCGAACTCGATCCAGTAATGATCAAGTCGTCCACGTAAACGCCCACGATCAGTCTGTTCTTCGCATCTCCCCTCGTGTACACAACATGTTCAGAGTTGCTTCTTCTGAACCCGAGTGCCGTTAGACTTTTGTCAAGCTTCAAATTCTATGCTCGTGGTGCTTGCTTAAGTCCGTAGAGAGCTTTGTTCAGCTTCAAGACTTTCTCGGCTTGCTCCTTGGATTGAAAACCCGGTGGTTGAGAGACATAAACCTCCTCCTTAATGTCTCCGTTCAAGAACACCGTTTTCACATCCATGTGGTGAATCTCCCATCCACCGTTTGCTGCCAATGCAAGAAGTAGTCGTATAGTCTCCATACGAGCTACTGGGGCAAAGACTTCTTCGTAGTCAATGCCTTGTTTTTGAACATACCCTTTCGCCACAAGTCGTGCTTTGTGTTTTACGACTTCTCCCTTGGAATCCTTCTTTACCTTGAAGATCCACTTTAAACCGATTGCTCGATGACCCTTTGGCAAATCGGTGAGTTCCCATGTGTCATTCTCTTCAATCGACTTCAGCTCTTCCTGCATAGCTGCTCTCCAGTATGCATCTCCCTTTGCTTCTTCATAGCTTCCAGGTTCTTCTGCAGTCGTGTAAAGCAGTAGCTCTTCAGACTGCACTGGTTCAGTTTGTGCATAAATCTCACTTATGCTTCTCATCTTCGGTATTCTATCGCTCGAATCTTCTTCATCAGACTCTTCTTCATTTTGTGAGACTTCCTGATCATCAGCACCGGTCGAATTTTGGCTTTGAGATGTGGTCGTAGCTTCTTCCGTATTGTCAGCATCGACTTCTTCGACTTCGAAGGTTACCCACTTCGAAATGTCTTTCTCAATGTCCTCGTGTTCTTCCCACTCCCAATGTTTGTTCTCTTCGAAGACCACGTCTCTGCTCACATGAATCTTCTTTTCGACCGGATCATAGCACCTGTACGCCTTGGTGCCTGGTTCCGAGCCAAGATAAATCATCCGTCTGCTCCGGTCGTCTAACTTCTTGAGATAAGTGGATGGCTTCACATGGGCTAAGCATCCGAAGACCCTTAGATGCTCGACATTGGGTTTTCTTCCCGACCACTGTTCATATGGAGTGACTCCATCCAGTGATCGCGTGGTCGCACGATTTAGCAGATAGACAGCATGTCGTACTGCTTCTGCCCCAAGCCTCCCGGGCAGGAATCGGCTCTTCAACAGACTTCTAGCCGTTTCGACCACGGTCCGGTTTCTTCTTTCTACGACTCCGTTTTGTTGAGGTGAATACGGAGCCGTGAAGAATCTTGCAATACCCTTCTCTTCACAAATCGAGTCGAACTCTTTTGCGAGGAATTCTCCTCCTTGGTCTGATCTGACCGACTTCACCTTCTTATCGACTTCGTTTTCGACAAGAGTTATGAACCTCTGAAAGTTCGACTTTGCCTCGTCCTTGCTCTTCTGCATGTACACCCACATGGCTCTGGAGTAGTCGTCTACGATCAACATGAAGTATTGATTTCCGGCATCTGTACGAGGTGTGATTGGTCCGCACAGATCTACGTGAACCAGTTCGAGTGGTTGCGAAGCTCTGAAACTCGTCTGCTGTGGAAAACCGCTACGAGTTTGTTTCGCCACCAGACAGCCTTCGCAGACTTGCTCCGGGTGGTCGATTGTCGGTAATCCGACCACCATCTCCTTTTCGGCCATCGTGTTGAGACTCTGGAAGTTCAGATGTCCGAATCTTGCGTGCCATAGCCAGGCCGCGTCATCGGTTGTAGTCTTCATACACTTCGGCTTGCAAGCTTCAATTTGAATTTTGTACAGACGGTTTACCGTTCTCTGTACTTTCATCAGCAGTCGCTCAGTGTGGTCGTACATCTTCAGATAGGTGTCTTTGAGTTCAATCCGACAACCTTCTTCAGTCAATTGTCCAAGGCTTATAATGTTGCTTCGTAGACTTGGAATGTAGTATACATTCGACAATCTCCTCTGGCTTCCATCCTTGCACTGCATCAGGATCGTGCCTCTCCCTTTTATCTGAATGGTCGAGCCGTCTCCGAACTGTACTCTTCCAAGCACATTCTTATTTAATTTGTAAAACATCGAGTACGTACCCGTCATGTGGTTGCTGGCTCCGTTGTCGAGATACCAGTCTGCCATCCGCTCTTGAGTCTGCTCTGCTTTCTCCAACAGACTCGGAAACACTTTCTCCTCGTTTAATAGAACCATTGTCGGTTCGTCTGCAGTGCAGAGCGACAACAGCAATGTCGGCTCTTTGTGCTCATCTGTTTGAGCCAGGTTTGCTTCCTCTACTTTCTTCTTACTCCGGCAATTCGCAGCATAGTGACCATACTTCTTGCAGTTATGGCACTGGATGTGGCTTCGACATTCGGCAGCGTAATGTCCGAATTTCTCGCATGTGTAGCACTGGACATCAGACTTGTCTGTCTGGTGATTGCTATCTCCACGACCACCACGACCTCCTCGACCACCTCTTCCACGGCCACTCTGGCCATAGCCTCGTCCTTGTCCTCGCCCATGAGACGCGTCGCGGCCACGACCACGTCCACGACCACCCCTTGATGACGATTCTCCTTGGTTCCTCGTGTCATCCTTTACAAACAATGCTTGTTGGTTGTAAGGCCCTTTTCCTTCATTGTCGGCTTGGTAACTTTTCAGAAGCTGCTCGTGTGCTCTGAGCGCCCCAGTTACCTCCTCCACCTTCATCTTCGAGAGGTCTTGTGAGTACGTGATCGTAGTTACGACCGGGAGAAACTTCTCCGGCAGTACTCGTAGATACTTCTTCACTGCCACCTCATCTTTCAAGTCGTCGCCGAGAGATTTGATCTCGTTTACGACTTCATTAAACTTCCCAGAGAATTCTTCCACTGTCTGGTCTCTTTCCATCTTTAATGATTCAAACTCACTGCGTAAAGTTTGAAGTCGAACTTCCTTCACTCGATCTACTCCTTGGTGCATTATCTGCAGAGTAGTCCAGACGTCTCTCACCGTCTCCTTACCGATCAGCTGCCGCATCATCGAGTCGGGCACGGCCTGATAGATCGCCGCCATCGCCATCTTGTCGAGTCGTTCATCAACGACTTTGTCTTTCTCCTTTGGTTCAACTGGACCCCAGACTCCCTGTGCGATCATGTTGACCTTCATCTTCATCGCCCATATCGGGTAATTGTCCGAACTGAGGATCGGGTACTGCAGCGACACGCTTTCCTTCACCTTTGAAGCCTCCGCCATGGTTCACCAGGCTCTGATACCAACTGTTGTAGGGTCTTACGACCTCCCAGGACCTTTTACGACCGGTTAGAGTCGTTTACGACCGCTCCGCGATATCGCTGCCGCTGCCTTCCTTCAGCCGCTCGAGATACCGTGATCGAAACTTTCTACGATCACGCAGTGATGCTGGCGATCACTGTTCACCGTAGTCGAACACCCTTTCGACTACGTTCACTTCTGGCCTTCCTGGTGTAGTCGTAGCTCGTTACGACCACCTTCGACTCCTTACGACCACGTTGTTCGCTCCTTAGCCGTAGTCGTAAAAACACTGTTCCTTTGCCGTGGCTGTTCCTTTTGTATTTTCTCAATGGCTTGGTACATCGAATACATGGCTCTAGGCCTCTTTTTATACCCGGCTGTCCTACTTCTACACGAGTTCTCAAACCTACTCCGACTCCGAGTCTTATACGACTTCGACTCGGTTTCCAACTACGACTTTGAATTGCGGCTGCAATTCGACTCCGATTACACCCAAATTTTGCACATGACTCTAAAACAAGATTATTTACAACGGCGATGATGAGGCGAGGCTGAGGCAGCCATGGCCCGTGCATAGTGTAAGGTGACAAGCTTTCAATCCGGGTGGCAGAGGTCATCATAGGCTTGTACGACTGTTAACCAGAGTCAGCAGCGGAAAGTGGGAATGGTGGTGGCGGTGGTTGGTCGTGGCGGCGGCGAATGGGGAAGAGTCGAGTGGAAGGGGGTGAACAGGGGTGGCGACGTATTCTGTAGAATGCACAGATGGACTGGGAAGGTATAATGCAGAGAAGGAAAATGGAAATGGCTAGGAACTTGCCGAATTGCGTAAAAATTCAAATCAAACTGAAAATAAGGAAAATTAAAATTACTTTGAAATTTTCAGGATGTTTTAGTGAAATTCTACAATTTATATAGAAATTTGCATTTAAGTGATGGGTTGACATGATTTTAATGATGGCAACAAAGAAGAGCATATCGATGGCCTAATTGACTGGGTGCAATTTCTTGTGGAGAGATGTGTTGCATGCTATGGTGAAGAATGGGGAAAGTAGTAGGGCTCCCTCTAATACCCATTTGAGGATGGAAAACAGTAAAGAATAAGCTATTTTATCCGATATTCGTTTCCAAAGAAATACGAATGTGGTAAGCAAGATCTATATTCGACTAAAAAACAAATACGAATACTATCTGTTTTTTATTGGAATGCGGATGTGGTATGTGAAATGACACCGAATACAAATATGAATAGTATTTGGATTCGCAATGAAGATGGGTTTACAATTTACTTGGTTCAGCAGCCAGGTACGACTAAACTTGTGCGGCCCATTCCTCCAGCAGTAACTAGTAAGCCCTAACTTGCATAGGTGCATTGCCCTCAAGCCAGCCATGAGACGGCAAGAGGTAACGGGCCTGTTCTTTTTGACTGCGGCTTGTGGCTTTTGGGCTGTTCGTGCGAGAGATTACAGAGTAACAGAAACTCTCATACGGTTTTTGCCGACATAATGAAGTCGGTACAGTATGTATTACAATTAACTAGTAGACCATATCTTGAAAAGAAACTCTGTTTAAAAGCTAGTTATTATAGAAAAGCAGAAAAATAACTTTTAAAAGCTGAAAAGAACAGGGCCAACAGCTACGGCTGCGCTACGATTCGGTGATTCCCCAGGCCTTGCCTAACCTGCACGGCTTCGCTGCGTTGCCCTCAAGCCAGCCGCGAGAGGAGATTGGGCGAGATGATTTTGGCATGTCACCATCCCCCATGGTGTGAGTCCCCCTCCCTCGCTTCTTCCCACTTCTTCGTACGCAAAAATTTTCCCAACCTTACAGATCTGCCTGAGCTTTCGGGAGTTCGTGACGTCGGCGCTGTCCTGGTGTCTACTCCTAGATGCTTCTTTGCTTCGCTTGATAAGAGTTGGTTTGTGTGAGGAACCTGCCAAATCTACCTATGCTTTCCTTGTTTCTATGTAAGTAGTTTATTTTTGTGATGCAGCAATTGTTTGACTCATGTTGATGCTAGTATGATTGTTGGTAAGAGGATTTGGTGTTACTTTTGATGCTCAAGTTGCAGGCTGGTTCCTTGACTCATGTCAATGCCAGTATGATTGAGACTCCGATTCTTAGTTGTGTGGGTGGAAAGTATGGAATATTCAAGATACCTGGTGCTATGTTTGCGATTTATAGGTAATTTTGGTGTTATTTACCACCTGCATTGCCTCATTTGTCATTTTAACTTTAGCACATGCACCGTGCTTTTTTTGTTAGTATATTATTGCCAATCCATGTTTAGTTAGTAAGTGTAATGTTTGTTGTATGTTGTGCATCCACTGAATTCGTATATACCATGTCTGTCGGTAGCTAGTTCCAAACCTTAGGTCCATATCAACACATTGTTGTCACTTCGAGTTGCATTGATTCTTGTGTGATTCTGTGGGGACTTTCTACCTTTCTACATTGATGCATTGTTTTACATAGCGCACCAATCCCCTGTTCTGCTGCGGTGCTACCTATTCCTTCTCTTGCCTAACTCCTTAAATCGTCTTGGCACTCCCACACTCTACACTTATTTGATAGGAGCAAAAAGAAAAGGGATTTGGGTAAAGCAAGCAAAGCAGATCTGCTATGGTTTCTAAATTGTCAAGCAAAGCCAAGAAAAAAAACAGGTACGATACATGAATGATACTATATATATATATGCCAGATATATGCAACCTGAAATTGTTTTTCTTGTATATTACATTGGCATTTGCAATTGAAAGCGAACCAACTGGTAGTGGCAGTGCTTTCATAGATGGGGACGTTCAAAGTATTGTTAATGAGAATGTCGTAGTAGAGACAGAGTATGGTGCAGGTACTGGTACAGATACTTCAACATCAGAAGTTATGGCCAAGAAAATTAAGGAACCATAGGAAAAGAAGTTAACATCAAAAATTTGAAAACATTTCACTCAGAGTTGTAATACCCCATATTCGTATAAAGGGAAACATTAGAGATAAACGATAGTGATAAAGGAAGTTTTGCCGTCAGACCCATCGACCATTTGGAGCGTCGATTTAGTATCGCGCGCAGAGGTTCCCAGACCATCCCAGGACGGTCGGCACCGTCTAGAGAGCCGTATAATTAAGCGCTCTCAGAGGTTCCCGGACCGCCTAGGGACAGTCGGCACCGTCTCGCGTTTCGGGTGTTCATCATCCGGCAAATTCTTACCTTACCTTTTACCGACTTACCGTTGCAGTAAAAGAAACCCCAAAGCCAGCATAGTCGTGGACCAAAATGCCCTTGGGCAGCCAAGTGTGTGAGAGGGGCATTAAGCGAGGGCGTTTCGGTCATTTCACAAGTGCAAAGGGCAGCCCCAACCCTGCCCATATAAAGCCAGCATCTCATGGCAAAGCCATTTCATTTCCCCAACCGTGAAACCAAGCCCCATTTCACCATTCTTTCCCAACCGAGAGCAACAACCAAAGGTAAGAACAAAGCCAACAAGTAGCACACCCCCAATCCTTTCACTGCCAAGCCGAGGGTCCCAAGACTCGAGCCAAGGAACCAGAGCACAAGCTCATTTCTCCTCTCTTCTTCCCCACTGAATCAACCCAACACAGCTACACCATTTCAATCGGCACAGGTAAGCGCAAGGTGAGTTACCAATCCTTCCACTGCCAAGCCAAGAGGCCAGTACGCAAGCACATTTCCAAGCACTCCACAGAGAAGAGAGAGCGTGGGGAAGAGGCGGCGTCGGGGAGGAGCCGGCGGTGAGCCCAAGGGGCGGCGGGCCGAGCCGCCGCGAGACGCCTGGCCGGCGGAGTCGCGCATGGCTGGGGCCCCGTGCGCCAGAGAGAGAGGAAGGAGGAGAGTGAGGGGGGTGTTGCGGAGGCGGAGGACCGGCGGTGGCCGCGGCCGGCGGCCCAGCGGTCGGCGCACCCGTGCGCCGCCTGGGGAAGAGGGGGCCCGCTGGGCGGCTGCGCGCAAGAGAGAGAGGGGGAAAAGAGGGGGCGGAGAGGAGGAGGCGGAGGCCGGCGGGGGGCTGCCGGCAACGCCGAGCCGGCCATGCGCCGCCGCGCCGCCCCGGGGCCCGACCGGTGGAGGGAGAGAGGAAGCGAGAGAAGAGAGAGGAGGGGAAGGTAGGGGGCGGCGGAGGGACCGCCGGCGACGGTGCCCGGCCGTGCGCCGCCCCAGGCGAGGCCGATGAGGAGGGAGGAGGCCCCGTGCGGCCGGCTTGAGTAGAGGAGAGAGAGAGAGAAGTGAGGGGAGGAGAGGGGGAGGAAGAGAGATGGCAAGAAAGGGTGAGGCCATTCGGCCAAGGAAAAAAAGAGATAAGGAGGCTGGGTAAGAGAAGAAAAGAAATGAAAGAAAAGAGAAGAGAAGAGAAAAAAAAGAAGAAAGAAAAGAAAAGTGGAGAAAAAGAAAAGAGGAGAAAAAGAAAGAGAAAAAAATGGGTTAGGCACCTGCACGACAGGTCCCTCAAAACCCGTGCGATTACACCCGAGGGCCAGGAGTTGTGCTTAGTGTTGTTGATATCTGTTGAGCTCTGCTTTGTTTTGCCGTTGAGTCGGGTTAACGTGTACGCAGGTGGAGGTCCCGGGTCGGAGCCGTCCACGCGTCATCCCCGAGGCTAACCAGGCAAGTGCATTGTAAAGCGGTGAATTCGGGTAGTGATTTCGCTTAAATTAAATGAATTGGGGTAAGTTTACCTTTACCGGGAGCATAGTAAGAAAAGATGAATAATGAACGTTAAAACATGACAAGTTGAGAAGCATAAACGAACTTGTAAGTGGATGGTAGAACAATGAATTGTGGTGAGTGATTAGTATCTTTACGTCGTCGGTGACATGTTCTACAGTGATTTATGATTTTGTGATAATCATACTTTGATGAGTGTTGCTTATAATTAAGTGTTAACAGTGGAAGCATGTTGCATGTGGCATTGCATTCATACACAGACAACAGGACCTACTTCGGTAGGTACTCCACGGGAGTGGAGCTTGGAACCCCGTATGAAAGAGGACGGGAATTGAGTGGCTCATCGACGGGTGAGCACTCCGCTATACCGGTATGGGCTACAGTTAAAGACGCATGCATAGCATTGCATGAAAACAGTACAGAACAGTGATACAGTTACAGATGCATTGTATTGTATAAAAGAGTTATTAATAAAACAGATACAGAAATGGAAGGTAATACAGTAAAATAATTACAGAAATAGTGGGGTATAGCTCATAGAAATTGGGAGTGATAATAGTAGAACAGTACAGAGATAGTGAGGAATAGCTCACAGAAATGGGAAGGGGTGATTGTAGAATTTTACAGAGATAGTGAGGAGTAGTTCACAAAACTGGGAAGTGATGGCGGTAGAATAGTTACAGAGATAGTGGGGTATAGCTCACATAGGTGGGTAGTGATAACCGATTAGTAGTATAGGTTAAAGCGATGAGGAGTAGTGCATGTGCGTAAGCGTGATAAACAGGTCATCGATCGTAAAGTGGTTAAAGGGGAAAGAGGTTAACAGGGAAAAGTGGTTAATGAAAATGGAATGATAATGGTCTAATGAATAAACCTGTTATTTGCTGTTTTGCTTTGTACTTGCTGAGTCGGTGGACTCAGCCTTGCTTTGTTGATGTTTTTAGGTGACCGTTGAGGACGTCAGGCACGGGCGGGAATAGCACATGGACGACTGGCACGAACCAGCAGCACTCTTGTATCACTTTTGTCAATGTACTTTAGCTTCTACTAGGCTAGAGTAATCACTAAAGTTGCTCTGTTGTATCTGAATGCAGCACAATAAATAAAGTTAATGTGGGTTTTTAAATTCTCCTGTGTTGAGGAAATGGTAAGAGTTACAGAGGTGGTAACATCTTGGCCCAGAGGGTGGGCGGGGTGTTACAAGAGTTTTGTTGATGTGAGGGAGGACAAGGTTGATAAAGAGAATAATGGCATAATGCCACTACTGCAAGGTTGTTCTTTGTGCCAACAGTAACCAAGGTACGACATTTCTATGGAATCATTACACTACAAAACATGCCAAAGAGAATGACCAAGCACAACTTAATGTGAGAAAATTAGGAGGGGATGTCAATTTAGATACTTGGAAGTATGACGAGGAACTTAGTGTATATAAATATCATCTTGCTATTGTCATGCGTGAATATCCATTCAACTTCTCTGAGCATGAATACACAAGTAATTTCATAAAATCGTTGTGCCTTACATTTCCTATAAAATACCACAAGACTACTAAGACAAGGATAATGGATATTTTTGAAAAATAGAAGCAAAAAAATTTTGATCAATTTTCCTCTCTGTAGGACCGGACAGGCAACAAAGGGGGTGAATGATGCCTTCAAATTCTCCCCAAATATTCACACAACCCTTTTCTCCAATAACTACTAAGCTATGAAGACTAGGGTTGAAAGCTCACAAGACAAACCGAAGAAACAGAGAAGACACAACAAAGTCCTGGTTGTGGTCGGAAACCAACAACATGATCGTAATACAGTGACGCAGTAGAACTCTTGACAACGTGGTCGAGAGCAGACAGTGAGGTCGCAAACTCAACAACGTGGTCGGAACCAGAGCTCGTGGTCGTATACCCGACTATGTGGTCGATACTCGACAACGTGGTCGTAAATCGCCCTAGTCGAGAACCACCGAGACCAGAACCAATGTGATCGAAAATGGTTGTAGTCGAAACTGATGTAGTCGTAGACAACGTAATCGAATACCAACCAGTGGTCAAATAATCAACGTTGTCGTAATCAGTCGACACCGTGGTTGTAACCAACGTGGTCGTAAGCCAACGAGTGGTCGAACAACCAACGTGGTCGAAACCAAACTGCAACTCAAAAGATCAACGTGGTCGAAATCAGTGCGACATAGTCTGGAACTTGATCTTGGTCGAAACCAACGTACTTGTAAAGTCGATCGACGTTCCAGAATTAGACTGCACCGACTATGACTGCTTCAGTTCAGATTCAACAGAAGAAGGCAAAAAAACTAACAGATCTAAATGTGGTCGAAAAGATGAACGCTATTGTGAGAAGCTTGACTGTGGTCGTAAACTTCTCGGGAGAAACAGGAGAAGAACAGAGAGCGCACGACCGTAAGATCCACACTATGCATAACTTTTGATGAAGAAATCAAACGGCCATGAAACTTTGCACATGAGAAGGTGGGGGTCTCAAGAGGTTGCTCTGATCTCTAATTAAAAACTTAGCAACCGAATTGAGAGATTCACAAGATTTCACTGAGAACGCCCAAAACAAAGTCCGAAGGAATAAACGGGCACTTTGACCTTGCTCATGGGAATAGTATAGCCACGATGACTTTAAGCATGATTCTCCAACACATAGTAAGTCATATAAGAGGCAAGAATGTTTTCCTGGATCAAGAAAGACAAGATACAATCAAAGAACAGAAAAGAACCAAGAAAACAGAAGAACAAAAACCAAACCAACTCAAAGCCATTCAGGCAACAATACTCAAGAAGTAGCTCGATAGGAAATGTATTGCTCTGAGGATTGAGTTTACAGCCACTCCATCTTGGAGGACCAAGAGCACAAGTGCTCCACACCAAAAACCCTAAACCTACGCGCGCAAGAAAACAAGAACACATGAGAGACAACTGGATGGGTAGCCCTCCATCCCTTTTTATAGCCTCTTGATAGTGGGGATAACCCTTTAACCCCTACCTACCACCAGGTTTTCTCATGCACACCACTTACATCAACCCGTTAGCTCATATAGGACAAAAACCCTTTAACAGAACAACCTCCTTTTCAGGTCTTGAGCAATTCACCAAAATGCCCCTTTGCCACCTTCCTAGAAGCTTCCTGTTTTCTTGTTGTCCATGCTTGCAACCACGTTACAGCCTCAGTCATCTTCAGCTTCTCCTGATCGTTCTGGACCTCAACACTTCCCTGTGAATAGTCCGGATCCTTTCAAGCCTCACCATGGCCTAGCTCTAAAGTCCTGCAACCATCACCAATAAGCAAAGCATCACATAGCACCGCACTATAAACAAAGTTCATCAATTTGCATATGTCAGAATGAATTCTAGAGAGCATTCTCAGCAAACCACTGGTCTTAAAACAATTTACAACTACTTTGATGCACAATACAGAAGTACTCGTTGCCCATGACTTCCTACCAGTAGTATACGACCACTCAGCAAATCGTTACACCATCGCAAATATTGCTACAACCATGAAACAGGTGCTACGACCATGTAGCAGATGCTACAACCATCGCTCACAGCAACTACGACTTTAGCATATCTGGTCGCTACGACTTACGATCATACAGGCAGGTTGCTACGACCATCGACCACGTCCAGGCATAGCTACGACTATCGACCACGTCCAGGCATAGCTACGACCATCGACCATGGCCAGACAGAGCTACGACTATCAATCACGGACAGGTAGAGCTACGACTATCAACCACGGACAGGTAGAGCTACGACTATCAACCACGACCAGGCAGAGGCACTATCGACCGCGGCCAGGCACAGCTACGACTATCGGCCATGGCCAGGTAGAGCTACGACTATCGATCACGGCCAGACAGAGCTACGACTATCAAGTCGTAAGACCTCCTGCCAAGCACCAAGTTGTAAGGGCTCCTGCCGATCAACAAGTCATACAACTGACTATCGACCATAACGTCAAAATCGATTGCTAACCACAACATCGTAAAACCGACTGCCGACCACAACGTCACAAAACCGACTGCCGACCATAGAGTCGTAAAAGCCACTATCGACCACATGGTCGTAAGAGCCACTGTCGACGTGACTTGAAAGATGTGTTGCACTTCCATGATTAGTAGCTGCTTTGGAACACTGAGAAATGTTCTGTTTTTTTGGATGACTTTCTGATAAGTATTTGCTGATAATTTTTTGACTTTCTGATGAGTATTTGCTTCAGTTCTGATAAGAGGGAGCAGCTGCAGCTGTTAGTGTTGGCGTTGGAGATGGCAAGGCGCATCCTCGAGCAGTAAATGGGTGACTGGTGAGCCAACATCAGCCAATAGCCCTTTCTATGCTCTCACTTTGCTTTTTTCTGATGAACATAATTTTGCAGTAATTAAATAGTACGTCTTGTCGAGTTATACAGGTCAAAGAACATGTACACTGTTTACATGCATTAGGTCGGCGCGGGGAAAGAAAAGGTCACTAGATAGTTTGCTTGGTGAGTTGGATCCCCGATGAGCAGGGATGCATCATTCACTGACTGGTGACTCCAGTGGGCACAGAAGGACAGTGAGTGGAAGGCGAATATTGCATGCAGACATCCTTGAACAACGTCATGAGTGGTTGTAGCCTTGTAGTGTAGACAAAGTAGTAGTGAAAGCTTCAGATAAGATCATCGCATTGGATTGGCAAATCTGCGAGTGTAGGCTCAGGATTTTTCATGTTACATAAATTTGTAGACATATAGCCATGTTATATAAATTTATTCTACCGATATCTGTTGCAAAAGTTGTATGATATTCACATTCGACTGAATTAAATACATATTAGATTCAAATTCATATTCGTTACGACAATCAATTCGTATTCATTTTAAAAATATGGATTCGTATTCGAGATTATTCGATTTGTTTCCATCCCTTGCCCTCCCTGCTCAAGTCTTATTTTTTTTCATAGGTCCAATTCCTCTTTGGCTACTCTCCTTGGTGTGATGGATATTGAATTATCTATTACTATTATAAAAGGAGTTGGTGGTTGTACATCCATTCTCTTTTAACCGCTCTATTCACTCAACTTCTCACCATTTTTCACTTTCCAACCGATCAAAGTAACTCTCTTCTATAGCATGATTATCTATATATTTAATGAGTTCCGTTGTAACACACGAGTACGTAACTAGTTGGAGACAATGCTTGTGTTGGTTACTGGAGGCAGGCTTCTCAATGGTGGGTGTGTAATTCTTCATGTCCCACTGTGTCGAAGGAAAATTGTGAAGGACCTGGGTCCTTCGGCATCACGTAGGACCTCCATACTGCAAATTGCACCTGGAAAATTCAATCTTAAAGCACCCCAAAAAAATTCATCAAGCTACACTGCTGATTTCAGCTTTAGCTTCTGACTTTTGGTTTCTAGTTTACTATTTCTTAGTTTCATCTTTTTTGACTTTTAGCTTTTTTATGCTTTTTTGCCTTTTATTTTTTTCATATTTGTTTACATTGTCTGTGATGGGTTAATCTATTTTTTATTTTTTAAATGTTTTTAAATTTAATTACGCAAAAAGTCACCAACATAGTGTAAAATAAGCTGGTTAGGGCAGTCCCAGTGCAGAAACCACTTAAGTAGTTTCTATATATGCCATGTCATATAGACACTACTTTAGACACTATTATCTCCAATGCACCATGTCTATTTATAACCCAAGCAATTAATTAAGCATCAAAATCTCTCTCTCCTCTCCACCAATCATAATTTTTCTCCATCTATCATGAAGATACCACCATCTCTCCAATGCAAAATTTGGTAGTGTCTATTGCATTGGTTTTCTCATAGAAACTAGGTCTTGCATGAGACCCAGTTTCTTCCTCTTTTTCTTCTCTCTCTTATTTAATATAGCGCCACATCATCTAAAACTCCTACATGGCAATCTAATTAATGCCATAGACACTATCCTACGTGGAGCACTGGGACTGCCCTAAGTATAAAATAAACCGTAACCCACAGAAAAGCCTAAATGAGCAGCCTCGCTTCGTGGGCCCACTTGCTCGAATCATCGATCGAAGCCCCTTCTGTACAAAAAAGAAAACCTCAAAACTAGCAGCAGTTCCATGCAAACATGTGTATTTTTTCATGTGTTGTTTCTAGAGATTTTTGACATATTTGGCAATGTTTGCAACGGTATTTACAAAAATAGTAGTATGTCTGCCGTATTAATAAAAATATCATTTTTGCCACCCGTGGCCGGGCGGCAATGCGGGGGAGCTGACACATAAGCCCCTGTCGTCCTGCCAGCGAACGGCAGGCTACTTGCTGCCCCATCACAGGACAGCAGGCAACCTGCTGCCCCAGCCGGCCACCCCACCTCAGCCCAACACTGCCTGTCGTCCCATGACTACACAACAGGTGATTAAGTCAACTGATTAGCCAGCTTAATCATCTGCCCTATTTTTTGTGCATATTGTTTGTTTGAATTTTTGAATATAGCAAATGAGATAAAAAATTATGAAATTTTATGTGTGGCTTCTTAACATAACGTGCTTGATTGTGTAAATTTTGGTAATTTTATCCGCTATGAATATTGCTAAAAAATTCATACGATTTTAATATTTGTAGGAGTTGTTACATATAGCAAATGAGCTCCAAAAATTACGAAATTTTATGTGAAGCCTCCTGACATAGTCATAGTAATTGTCTAATTTTGGGAAAATTTTATATACTTCAAATTTACCATGTTAATTTAATTATAAAATTAATGATGCTCAATCATCTTTTGCAGTGCGTGACCTCTATTTTTTTAATTTCATACATTACAAATATTTATAGAAGTACATGTAATAATACAAAAAATGCATCGCACGGGATGTGATATGGCTCGCCTATCTGAGCCACTGCTATCTCCTTGCCACATCTGCCTCCTCGTGTGCGGTCTTGTCTTTCATTGAGCACAAGCATGTAACATCCCAACAATTCACTTTCTGGAAAATTTAATTTCAAACTAATTATTTTAAATTATTTGAACTTTATTTGGATTTATCTGAATTTTATTTCAAAATTTAAATCAAGAAAATGTATTTTAAATATTTTATTAAAGCCAAAAAGAGTTCAGTTTATTTTTCCAACCTTCCCTAAATTTTGAAATAATTATTGAGAAATTGTATGGAATTAAAAATCAATTTTAAAGAGTTAAAAAGTATTTTATAAATTATTAAAGGCAGATTTGAATTTAAAAATATTTTTTAAGTCTAAAATAGCTCTAGGAATATTCTATGAATTTTCTGGAATTTTTAAACATTAATAATTATTTTTTAAGTATTTATAATGTTTCTAGTATTTTCTGAAAAAGCAATCCGAAAATAAAAATCAATTTAATCCCAGGTTGCCACGTGTCGCTCTCAGATTGAATCCATCACTTTCTTTGATCTAATCCTAGCCATCCATAGCCACTTACCCCTTCAATTAAATCCAACGGCCGATATCTCTTTCTTGCCACGTGTCATCAATCCGACGGCTCGTACCCCTTCATTCCCTCTCTCTCACCGACGCATGGGCCCCACCCGTCATATGCTTCTTCCACCTCTCCTTCTTCCTCTAGCTCTCTCTCTCTCTTCCTCCATTGATGCCACATAAGAGCTCATACAAACCGGCCGTTTCTTCCTCTTAACTCCCGTTTAAGTGTGCGTTTGAATGCCCTAATCACCCACACTAATCACCGGTTGTTTTCCCTTCTTTAAACCCCTAAAATCGTCGGCTCCATTTACTCCGGCGAGCTCCCGAACCGCCGGCCGTTACCTCCCTTCCCCACCTATAAAACTCCCCCCTCGCCGCTCTATTTCCCCTCCTTTAGCCTCTCCTCTCCCGCCGCCTTGTTTTTCCCGTTCGGCCGAGCGCCACCGCCGCCCCGCCGCCGCCGCCTGAGCATCGCCGCCGCCACCTTCTCTCCCCTTGCCAGCCACCTCCGGTCCTCCCCGTGCCATGCCGCCGGTAGGAATCTCCTCGCCGCCGCCTCTCGCCGGCCACCGCCGGGCGCCCGTGCGCCGCCGCCCGTTCCGGCCTGGCCACGTCAGCCCGGCCCGCGTCGCGTGTGCGCCGCATGTGTGCCGCGTGGTGCCACATCGGTCGGGTCTGCCACCTCGGCCACCGCTGAGGTCCATGGACCCGGTCCATGGTAGATCGGGCCAACATGTCAGAAATTTCGAATTTCAAATTTTTGCTGACGTCATAAATTTGGTTTTTCAGTACAAAAATAAATCAGCAAAATAGTCTTTTTCTTTTTTTTCTCCTATTTAATCTTTCGGAAGCCATAATTTTCTCATTTTAACTCGAAATTGAGCCGTTCAAATTTCTAAATTTTTCTAAAATCATAAACTATCCAATTATACACTCTTTTTGAATTTTATTTGTATTTATTTGTTTTGTTTGTTTGTCTTTTTGCGCATAGAATCCGACGTCGCCGAAGACTTCTCCGCTCCGCAGCAAGAGGATCTAAACAGCGTGCAAGAGGCAAGTCTCCTTTGAACATTTTGCACCTATATTTGAGAAATATTTTAATTATTTTAAATTTATGTGCATCGCTATTTACATATAACTCTAATTTTGTCTTAGCAAGTTAGTTAAACCAATTATTGTTATGCCCTCGATTGAAGTTGAATGTCATGTACCCTTGTAAGCTTAGGATGTCCTTTGTCTCAATAATGAGATTATTATAAATCTTTGATAAATATTATAACGGTAGTAAAATGCTTAGTCATGCTATTCAACTTTTGTAACCTTGGAATGGGAAATTATAATTCTTTAAACTAGTCTTTTGTATTTGGAGGTTAGTGGCGATTGGTGTTGCCACTGTTCTTTTAAAATAAATTAAAATGTGAAAATTGTTTTAGACCAGGGCGGATGGTTAGATTGGATTGGTGCAGTTAGCACGAGATTTTGTAAAGTGTATGTTCCGCCCTAGTCAATTAAGGACCGACTCTTGTGATTGTCCAGACTGAGCACTACCATATAACCCCAAGTCTATATGGGTACGACCTAGCTGATTAACTTACGATAGTCTAGTTTAGGTGCCACCAGTGGAAAGTGGGTGCCAAGGATTTACTGATTATTCACAGTGAGGGACAGGGATTTACTGTACTCATATGGCGCAAGAGGGGGCTTCTGACTGGGTAGATTTAACCCTTCAGCGGTGAAACCTCAGCGGGTGGTGTCTAACTAAACTAGAGTGAGGTAAAGGCTTTGTGATATTTTATTTGGGTCTCACACCAAAGGAAGCATGGTGACTGTTAGGATAATTTATCTCTTGGGGGTAAAGTTGTACATCTTCTGCAGAATGTCAAACTATTTGAATAGCTGTGCCCACGGTCAAGGGCGGGCAAGGAATGCATTCACATGGTAGATTTTTGGTTTTGGTTTTTGTTGTAGGGGTGGCCCCCACCCAACAGGCCTGGTAGAAGGTTATAAGGTCCAGAATAGGCCATGTGTAATAACATAAGTGCCCCTGAAGGGGATACTCAGATGTAAGGGTATAATTGTAAAAACACTCCCCATGTGTGTATATATATGGAATACAGGCCATGGGGGGACCCAGGCCATTACTATCACTCTCTCCCAACTCACCACTACGATCTCTCTCTCTGTTTGGTCTGTAACCACAACAGTTGGCGCCGTCCGTGGGGAGGACAGGAGCAAGCCTGAAGTCCGAAGAAGGTTGGCACCGAAAAAAGCCTCGTCGGCGGCGGTGAAGGGAAAGAAGGCGGCTGGGTCGGAGCGTCGCATGGGCACCAGGGCTTCGGCATCGGCTGTTGCGGGCGCGGGTGACGACGCAGGCGCGGTGGTCGAAGACGTCGACGCTCGCGCTGCGACAACTAACCCCGACACCGGCGCTGCGACGACCGACCCCGCCACTGGCGCTGCGACGACCGACCCCGCCACCGGCGCTGCGACGACCGACCCCGCCACCGGCGCTGCGACGGCCAACCCCGTCAATGGCGCTGCTGCGACGACCGACCCCGCCAGCGCAACAGCAACTAGCCTCGCCGCCCTCGCCGCAACGCTCGCCGGCAGCGTGGACCGGGTGGTTGGAGGTAGCCACAACGGCGCGACCGGTAGCTCGGGAGCTCGCGAGGCGATCGTACCCGTGCCGACCCGCCCGCTAGGCGCGCCGGCGGCCCTACCCGTGCAGGCGGTGGAAAGCGCCCTGTTGGCGGCCCTCAAAGCGTTCCAGCAGGAGTTAGGGGATCTTCGTGGGGCTGTCCGAGACATACAAGAGGCTCGGAGCCAGCAGGCCGCGCCGGTGGTCGCGCCAGAGCCCACGCCGGAAAGGGCGGACAGCCGCGACGCCCCCACATCCAATCACGTGCCGCTGCGACGCATCGATCCAGAGTCCCCGCTTTCGGCAGGGCTACAGCAGGCGGCGTGGCCCGAAGACTTCAAATTCCCCAGTGTCATCAAGCCCTATAAAGGCGACACGGACCCCCGCGAGTTCGTGCGCGTATACGAAACCGCAATCGAGGCCGCGGGCGGAGATGACACCACAAAGGCGAAGGGACTCCCCCTCTCGTTGCAAGGAGTGGCGCTTTCCTGGTTTTGTACCATAGAGCCAAACTCCATCTACGCGTGGGAGCAGATCCGCGACCGCCTTCACAACAATTTTCAAGGAAATTATGTTGAGCGGGTCGACGCGGATCAGCTCTTCGCTGTGAAGCAGAAACCTTCGGAGAAGCTCCGGGACTATTTCAAGCGCTTCGCAAAGATACGTTGCCAAGTCAAAGACGTTAACGAAACCACCGTCGTTAATGCAGCTATACAGGGCCTTCGCCCGGGCCCGATGGCCGAGTATAACGCACGGAAGCCAATCAAGACAGCGACGAAGCTCTTTGACAAAATGGAGGAATACGCCAGGGCGGAAGAGGACGCACGGTGACGACAAGGCGACGACTCCGACACCAACCAGGCCGGCGCCTCGGCGAAAACCGAAGATCCGCCGAAGGACGGTCCTTCGAAGGGAAAACGTAAGCCGAAGTCGTCCAAGGACGCGCCTGAGCGCAAGGATGCCCCGCACGAGCCGTCCGATAGGCCCAAGCATGGCCAGCAGAAGTCGAGGCAGGGCCGATACGTCCTCAACATCGAAGGCGGTTCCGAAGAAAGCGCCCCCGCAGGTCGGGGCGGTCGGGGGCGCCGAGGCCTGGGGCACGGTCGTGGCCGGGGCGGCGACGATAGAGGCCGTGGAGATTACGACGACCAACACCAGGTGCTGTGGTGCGGAGTCCACGGTCGTGGCAACCACGACACGCGCACGTGCACCTCTATCACGGCGCTCCGCGAGAGCGTCACCAGGGACAGGAACCTGGAAGCACGCCCGCCCGTGGTGGCCCACGTACAGCACCCATGCGAAGCCCCCGTGCACATCCAGGCACAAGGGGCGCAGCCCCACGAGGGTCCTCTGCGGATTCATTCCCATGTGCAGCAGCCTCGGGAGTGCTTTCTGCAGCTACAGGCTCCGGAGGCCACCCACCGCAGGGTTATCAACGTCATCTCCGGAGTCTCCTCGTTGGAGTTTGCCTCGGCACGGCAGCGGAAGGCCTACGTACGGAGGCTACACCACGTGGCGGCATATCCAGCATAGACACTGCCGGACTGGGCACAGCATGAGGTCACGTTCACCCCCGCCGATGCCCAAGGCGTGGAGCTTCCTCACCAGGACCCCCTGGTCGTCCGGGTCGTAATAGCGGGATGCTACGTGGGACGTGCCCTAGTCGACGGCGGAAGCTCCGTGAACATTCTGTTTGCAGCATCCTTCGACCAGATGGGGATCCCCCGAAGCCGCCTCACCCATCGGGAGTCCCGTTGCAAGGCTTCGGAGGACAACCTCTACGGGCGCTCGGCCAAATATGCCTTCAGGTCTCCTTTGGCCAGGATGACAATGCAAGGGTCGAAGATGCCATATTCGACGTCGTCGATCTCCCATACCCTTACAATGCCATACTGGGGCGTCCGGTCCTCAACTCCTTTGGGGCGGTACCGCATCACGGCTATTTATGCATGAAGCTCCCGGGGCCGCGGGCCATCATTACCGTTCGTGGCGACCAGGACATGGCCCGGCGCATTGAGCACGGCACCAGATATCCCCGTCGCGGTGACCAACGGCACACTTAGAATCGGCACCACAGCGCGGGGACCCACGGCGTCATCCGGGTGAAGGATAGCGCGTAGGCTACGATAGTAGAAAACAAAACTTTTCTACCGCGCACACCAGGACATCATGCTAAGGAGGGATCATGGATCGTTACCACTAGACGCGCAGCGCAGCGGAAGAAGAGTTTGAGAAGCCGATCCAACCACGCGCGTCGAGGTAGTAGTGGAAGTAGCCAATAGTCCCGACCAGATCGTCTCCTCCACGCGATCAACCACACCACGAGCAGATCCAATCTGTAGGTTGTTGATGCCGATCAATGCCGCAACGAGCAGCGCCTCCACCGGTATCCACACGTCCGGGGCTGGAACGCCGATCGCGAGTGTACCAGCACTCGCGAGCGGCTAGGGTTTGGCTCGGGATTAACAGAATCATACCCCCTCAGCCCCTCGCCTCCATATATATAGACCTCCTCACTTGGGCCTCATGGACCGAGGCCCAATAGGAGTCTATCCGGATCTCTATCCGAATTGAGCCCACATCCGAATCACATTCGAATTAGTGTTCCAACCCGTTAAGTGTGCGACCCTGTAGGTTCACGTATACTTGGTCGCGACCCGGAAACGCCTTTCCGGTCACCCTGTTAATAGCGGCCTCTAAGACATATTAACCCCAAAGTATATGTAAAGATCATATCGGCTGAACCTGTAATGTTCTCATGTACGAATCCCTTTGCCTTACGATATAGATTGAGCTCAAGACGAGACCTGTGTCATCCTCTTAATAGCTCAATCACTCTCTCGATTCCGTGATGGATTATAAACTCGTGATTGACTCCTCAATCACCTTGGCATGGCCATGCACTTTCATAATCCATTACATCGAGGGGCCCAGAGATATCTCTCCCATAAGGAGGGGCAAATTCTATCTTGATCATTCACATCCCACTACATGTTTCATAGCAAACCCGAAGACTACTTTTATGACTACCCAGTTACGGAGTAGTGGTTAGTAGTCCCAAAATAGGCTACTACGCATGTTGGGAACCATGATGATCTCAAGTCTAAGGATTCTACATAAACACTACTTTAGACCAACTGATGACACATGGAATCGCTGCAGTGTCTCATGGCGGGTCTATCCAACATATGTTCACTAACACATGTCCATATTGTTGATTTGGTATCACCATACCATGATCCATGAGACATGATCATCAATCAATACATATGCTGATCTTTGAATCATATTTGTTCCTCATATGATATATGATCAGGGATCATTTAGAAATAGCAACATTTTAGCATTAAGAGTCTCATGAATAAGTCACATACTTATTGATCAATAATGATGATGTCTATTTCATGGAACAAAGTAATGCATCATAAACATAGTATGTGATATATATAACATCTCCATGTGCCTCTAGGGCATATCACTAACACTGGGGACGGCTCGGCAAGCCCTACAGCTAGCGTAACTACTAGAGGCTCCGGCTGCGCCAGGGACAAGTGGTTAGTACCTCCGCCACATGTAATCACTTACCCGCGCAAACGGGAATGAAATAAAGTTCCGTTTGTCGCCACCTGTTATCATTCTGCAAAAATACGCGGCGAGAGCGCGCAGAGGCTTAGCCTACGCCCGTACTCCCGAGGTATAAACCAAAGACGCACGTTCGCGTGCGCACTCTCCGTAGCCAGGGGTACGGGTATGAGTATAAACCAAAGACGCACGTTCGCGTGCGCACTCTCCGTAGCCAGGGGTACGGGTATGAGTATAAACCAAAGACGCACGTTCGCGTGTGCACTCTCCGTAGCCAGGGGTACGGGTATGAGTATAAACCAAAGACACACGTTCGCGTGTGCACTCTCCGTAGCCAGGGGTACGGGTATGAGTATAAACCAAAGACGCACGTTCGCGTGTGCACTCTCCGTAGCCAGGGGTACGGGTATGAGTATAAACCAAAGACGCACGTTCGCGTGTGCACTCTCCGTCAAAGACACGGGCATGAGTATAAACGAAGACGCACGTTCGTGTGTGCACTCTCCGTCGAAGACACGGGCATGAGTATAAACAAAGACGTGTGGGGGGGACGCCTCTGCACGCACTCTATGGAGTATAAATAAGACGCGGATGTTCTCCCTGCGCACTCTACTGAGTATAAACAAGACGCGAACCCCGCGCACGCCAGGGACTTCGTCCCTGTGCGTACTCTCCGGAGTATAAATATGACGTGGATGTCGACCCCACGCACTCTGCGGAGTATAAATAAGACGCGGAGGTTCTCCCTGCGCACTCTACTGAGTATAAACAAGACGCGAACCCCGCGCACACCAGGGACTTCGTCCCTGTGCGTACTCTACGGAGTATAAATAAGACACGGATGTTCTCCCTGCGCACTCTACTGAGTATAAACAAGACGCGAACCCCGCGCACGCCAGGGACTTCGTCCCTGTGCGTACTCTCCGGAGTATAAATATGACGTGGATGTCGACCCCACGCACTCTACGGAGTATAAATAAGACGCGGAGGTTCTCCCTGCGCACTCTACTGAGTATAAACAAGACGCGAACCCCGCGCATGCCAGGGACTTCGTCCCTGTGTGTACTCTCCGGAGTATAAATATGACGTGGATGTCGACCCCACGCACTCTACGGAGTATAGATAAAGCGCGGGTGCTCTCGGTGCACTCCGCGGAACGCAAGGACGGCAAGGACATCAATCGCGCATCACGACAGAGCGTCGACGCTCGCCTTCGCGCACCGCGGGAGGTGAACGCGAGGTGCGCCACCGATGTCCAATCCCAAGAGCTCCAAGGGGGCGACATAGCGATTCAGAGGCTGCCCTCAGGAAGGGCGCACGCGGAGCGCGAGGTACACCAGAGGCTACCCCCGCCCTGGAGGGTAGGGGAACAGAGCGTGCGCGCACTTCTGCCGCCGCACGCGCCAATCTACGGACTCCAAACAAGTCGTAGCGTCGAGGTCTGCCTCCGCACGCGCCAGTCTACGGACTCTAAACAAGTCGTAGCGTCGAGGTCCGCCTCCGCACGCGCCAGTCTATGGACTCTAAACAAGTCGTAGCGTCGAGGTCCGCCTCCGCACGCGCCAGTCTATGGACTCTAAACAAGTCGTAGCGTCGAGGTTCGCCTCCGCCGAGGAACAAGGCCCCGGGAGTGCTTGCGTGCCCACTTCGGCTAGGCAGGCGGGGCCCCCGCACAACTACTATCAGACCACCCGAAGCACAGCGCGCAGCGCATATCCTAATTGCCAGCAGATGTATACATCGGGAAAATTTTACAACTACAGAGGCCCGCCAGCATATCTGCCTCTCTAAGCCATTATTCGGCGGGCTCGTCCTTAACGCGCGCTAAGGCCGGGACTTCGCCCGAAGAAGATCGGCCCGCCCAAAAGTTCAGCGACTCCTCGGCCCTTTGCCAGCGTCGAAGGCGCCGCAGGGTTGCAAGGTCGGACGCAAGCAGTCGTCCCCAGCAAGGGAGCTGCCCGGGGCACAGGTCAAATAGTCAGTTAGTAGAACAAGCGCGCCTTTTATTCACAAAAAAGGGGGTGGACATTACAACGTGCGCCTACACCTAGCCACCTCGTCGTCGCACCTGCGAGTTCTCGGCGCCTTCGGAGGTCCCAGCGCCGTCCTCGTCGCGTCGGGGGACCCCATCCAGAAATTGGCCGAGGCTCCCCTCCCCGTAAAGGGACTTCCGGAGCTCGACCTGTGCGGCGGCCACTCCGGCGTAGTCCCAGATCCGCTCGTAGAAGTGCTTTATGGAGTGACGAACGGCGCGGACGACGCCGGACATTACTCCAGCCCCGCCGGGCATCTCCAGATGGGGGTCCTCCAGCCCGGCGATGTGCGTGCAACCATGGTGCCGTAGGAGCGCGCACACCATACATGACGCCACGTAGGCACAGTGGTTGCCGAAGGTTGTCGCGGCACCACGCGCAGCGTCGGCGACATCTTTGATCCAACGAAGGGTCCACGACAGCTCCTCCGGGCCGAAGGCGTGGTCCGGCACTTTGGCCACAAGCCCCTGGAGATGGCTCTCCAGCGTTTGCATGACATCCCATGCAACTACCGAAGCCTCGCCAAGCGTCCAGTCATGCTCCGCTAGAGTTAAGGCGAGTTCGCCTTTTTCCTTTTCTAGCGAGGCGACTTGTTGCAGAAGGCCGTCCCGCTCCGCCGCGAACTCCCGCCGCATCACCTCCACGGCCGACTCTCGCGCCGAAGCGGCGAGTCCCTCGGCGGGCGACTTCACCTCAGCGCACTCCGCTTCCAGCTGGCGGATGCGGGCATCCTGGGCAGAACGGGCTCCCGTGGTTTCGCGCAGCTCCTCCTCGGTGACCCGCAGTCTATCTTCGAGCGCCCTTTGCGCATGAACATAGGCCGTTTGCAGGTCCTGCCCCAGCACCAGTGTCTGTAGGGCAAAACGACTTAGCAAGCTCAGCATAGCCAAGCATTGTCGCACAAGTGAGCACTTACCCTCACCCCCGACACCTCGAAGGCATCCCCAAGACGCTCCACCCCATAGGCATGAAGCGCCTGCTGGCTGACGCTGGCGACCACGTCATCCACGATCCCATGCCACGCCCTCAGCGTCTCAGACGGGGGAACGAAGTCCGCCGGACTGAGGCGCATGATGCTCGCGCCGCCCGCACTAGGACCCTCGTGTTCCGCCAAAGGCTCCTCCGGAATAAGCGATGCTGCAAACAGGGACGCAGGTGAGTACCGCAAGGTGCAATGAACAAAACACCAGGGAAGCCAAACCCCCTTACCTTCGGTAGTGGAAGGAGGGCTCCGGGGGCCCGCCCCTAGTACCAGGCGGAGTAACGGTAGCGCAAGTTCCCGCGGAAGGCGTGGTCCCGCCGAGAACAGAAGCCTCCGCGTTCGAGGCCAGCGCAGACCGTTCCTGCGCGGCGGACGGCGCGGCCTGGGGGGCAGAGGGAGCACGCGCCGCAGGAACTTCGGCATATGCATTGGAGTCCCACAAGCTCCCGATGCCCGTTGCCACGACGAATCCCCTCGATGTCCGGTGGAGCTTCGGCCGCAGACACGGCCGCTTAGCCGAAGCTAGGGGCGACGACGCCGCCCCAGCAGCCACTGCCGGAGAGGCCCCCGCGGCTGCAGCACCCAGAGGCGAAGCCCCCTCCGTGGCAACCTCTGCGGGGGGCAACTCGATTTCGGCCGCTGCTGCTGGTGAAGACCCAGCTCCGTGCACCCCCACGGAGGACGTCTCCGGCGTTATGGCGGCCACGGCCGAAGGCTCCACCTCACCACCGCCGGTCCTCTCGGATCCTGTCTCAATGACCGTTGCGAGTGACGAGACTTCTCCTCTCTGGCTGCTCGTGGCGAGCCCGCCGTCCAGGGCATCCGCCGAAGATCCTTCGCCCCCGGCATCCGCGCCATCCAAGCCCGAATCCGACTCCGCGTCTGCCGCGCCCTCGGGAGCGCTGGCAGCAGCAGTGGCAGCCGTTACATCAAGCGTGGTAGGCGCTCCGCCTTGGCCCCTCTTGCGAGATGGCGCCTTCCTCCTCGGTGCGCCGTCGTCTTGATGTTGCGGGGCCGGTTCAGGGCGGTCCGGCACGGCAAGGCCCAGGGCCTCGCACACACGGTTTATCCGCCCCAGCCCCGCCTCGGCAGTACCGGACGCGCGCTGCTTGTGCTCCCTGCCGGTATACGGCCCGAGGAATACGCGCGCGGCCTGCTCCGCATCCTCCAGGCGAATCCCTAAAGCAACGCACGAGATAGCATCAAAATGTAATGCACTCTGCGCGAGCAAAGGGGAGGGATGGAGCGCGCGCGCGTCTACTTCGGCTAGGCGCCAGCTCCGCTGCCAACCGTCCGAAGGGTAGGGGAAGGAGCGCGCGCGTCTACTTCGGCTAGGCGTCAGCTCCGCTGTCACCCGTGCGAAGGGTAGGAGACGGAGCGCGCGCGCGCGTCTACTTCGGTTAGGCGCCAGCTCCGCTGCCACCCGTCTGAAGGGTAGGGGTCGGAGCGCGTGCGCGTCTACTTCGGCTAGGCGCCAGCTCCGCTGCCACCCGTCCGAAGGGTAGGGGATGGGGCGCGCGCGTGTCTACTTCGGCTAGGCGTCAGCTCCGCTGCCACCCGTCCGAAGGGTAGGGGACGGGGCGTGCGCGCGTCTACTTCGGCTAGGCACCAGCTCCGCTGCCACCCGTCCGAAGGGTAGGGGACGGAGCGCGCGCGCGCGCGTCTACTTCGGCTAGGCGCCAGCTCCGCTGCCACCCGTGCGAAGGGTAGGGGACGGGGCGCGCGCGCGTCTACTTCGGCTAGGCGCCAGCTCCGCTGCCACCCGTCCGAAGTGTAGGGGACGGTGCGCGCGCGCGTCTAGTTCGGCTAGGCGCCAGCTTCGCTGCCACCCGTGCGAAGGGTAGGGGACGGAGCGCGCGCGCGTCTACTTTGGCTAGGCGCCAGCTCCGCTTCCACCCGTTCAAAGGGTAGGGGACGGAGCGCGCGCGCGTCTACTTCGGCTAGGCGCCAGCTTCGCTGCCACCCGTTCGAAGGGTAGGGGACGGAGCACGCGCGCGCCCACTTCGGCGCCAAGGCCCGCGCGACAACCTCATGATCTAAACTGGCAGGGATTCAGGCGCCTGGATCTTCTGTATTTTGGGAAGGCAAGGGAGGATGTGCGGCAGGTTTTGACGGGTTCTCATAGACAGATAAGCTTCAGTCAAACCTTGCCATCTTCATACGGGAGCACGACGCGCGCGTATGAGGCCGTCTTCTCGATCGCCACACCAACTTGGCCGCAGCCGCGGCTTCGGCCTGGACCCTGGCTTCGAGGAGCGGACCCGCGCGCACGAACTCGTCCGTTGGCGCCTCCCACACATGGCAGAAGCAAAGGGCAAACCTCGCCGTCGTATGCAGAAACGCAGCGTGAGGGCAGGAAGTGCGGCTTGCTACCGATAACCGACACTAACCAAGCTCCCAAGAAAAATGGACCTCCATCTGTACATCAACATCCCCCAAGCTGCTCAGCGTCGCTAGGGAATGTCGATGCATGGAAGGGGCCCATTTTAGGGGAGCAGCCTCTATCCAAGGACACGATGCAGGAACAACGCCGCACCAGCGCCGTATATATACCCCATCACTGGGGGAGCCAACCGGTGGAAGTCCAACCGGCGGAAGTCCAATCGGCGGGGGAGCCAACCGGCGGAAGTCCAACTAGCGGAAGTCTGACCACCGGAAGTCCGTCGCCACATTAAGATAGCCACGACGCCTCAAGGCCTACACCGCGCCAAGCACACTTTGCCACGTGGACGGCCAGAAGAAGGAGCATAGCAGCGCGTCCGCTATCACTTGACGCATGTGCGACGACTCAGGGGCCCGCTACGCCTACCTATGCCGGCGCAACGCCTCCGACTCGGCCCGGGCAACCCCGATCCCGCCACGGCAGGGGGACGGAGCGCGCGCGCGTGCTTCGATTAGGTGCCAGCTCGGGACGGAGCGCTCGCGCATCTACCTCAACCACCAACCAGGCGTCGGGTTCGGTTACGGCCTCAGCCCCCGGTTAAGTTCAAAAAAGTTCACAGGCCGCAGGGACGGAGGGGGCCAAAGGACTCGGCAACATGGCTTCGGCCCTGTGAAGCCCTTCACCATGAGATGCTCCTGTTGTAGGGGTGGCCCCCACCTAATCCCAGCAGGCCTGGTAGAAGGTTATAAGGCCCAGAATAGGCCATGTGTAATGACATAAGTGCCCCTGAAGGGGATACTCAGATGTAAGGGTATAATTGTAAAAGCACTCACCATGTGTATATATATATATGGAATACAGGCCATGGGGGGACCCAGGCCATTACTATCACTCTCTCCCAACTCTCCACTACGATCTCTCTCTCTGTTTGGTCTGTAACCACAACAGTTTTAATATCTAAATTTTGGTATTTCGAGAGTGGAGGGAACTCTCGGAAGGGTATACTGGCGGTTGGAGCCGGTGTGGGTGGTTGGAACCCCGTCGTTTTAATCTTTATCAGTTAGAGCTAGTTATAAAGTGTTGGTGGATAGAACCTTCACTATAAAATACTTATTAGTTTCAGTTAAAACCATTACTTTGTTAAATTAATGCCTTCAAAAATATTTACTGTTATTTAAAATAAAACATTGTTTTGCGCAAAAGAACCATAAAACCTTCCTTTGTCAATCCTTGCATCTATTGCATTTTTCCCAAGACTTGCGGAGTACTTTTTTGTACTCACATGCTGCACTACAAATCAACTCAGAGGAATGTGAAGCTCAAGAGGGAGACTACGACTACTCGCGTGTGGATTCGACGAAGGATTCCCGGAGTACTAGGTTGCGCTTCCCCAGTCAATTGCTTGTGGCGTATTGATGGGTCTTCGTCGGATTTATCTTTTGCTTCCGCTGTGTTTTGTGTGTGTGAGGTCTTGAAACCTCATTTGTAATAATGAGACCTTTCGGTCGGTACTCTCTATTAGTGTAATAAAGCGTTGTTGGTTATGTAATCATTTCTGTTTTACTGTGTGCACTAGTTTTGATCTAGGACTAGTGCTGTAATACACAAAAGGTCCGGGTTCGAAAATCCGAGGTCCCGACAAAGCATGTCCTGTGGGGTACGTCTGCCGATCTGGAGGATGCGTGTAACAGCCCAGGTTTTTATTAAAATAAAAATAATTAAAAATTAAAAATTAATTAAAATAAAATTAAAATTAAAATAATTATTTTTGGGCCTAATTTTTATTTTTGGTTTGCCCTGGATTTTCTGTTTTTGAAAAGCTAGATTTAAAAAGTATTTTAAGTGAAACCTAAAAATATTATTAAATAAAATGATATTTTGATTTTATATGAAAATATTATGTCAAATTAATTATCTGGATTTGTTTGGCTCTAATTTGGTTTCCTGGATTTTCTGGAGTTTAAAAGTGTATTTTTGAAATTAAAAAGTATTTTCAATATAAAATTATAGAGCCAACATTAGTTGGAAATAAGTTTATTGAGTCCAAAATATCTCCAGGTGGTTCTCTGAATTTTCTGGAAATTTTAGAGTTTATTTTATATTTTTCTGAGCTTAAATGAATTTCCTATGCTTTTCTGAAAAATCCAAAATCAAAAAATAAAAATTCAAACCCTAAACCCCCCTTTGGCCGCCACGTGGACGGCCACGATCAGAGCCACGCCGCCCGCCCGGATCCGCCTTCCCCTCCTCCCCACGCAACACGTGTGCGGCCCAGATGGTCGTACCCCGCCACCCGGCCCATCTACCCCATCCACCTCTCCCTCCTCCCCGGGCCACCCGATCCCCGCCCTAGCCGCGTGGCGCAATCGCCACCGCCCGTTCCCTCTCTTTCGCTGACAAGCCAGGCCCGCCTGTCAGGGCCTTCTCCTACCTCCGGCCGCCTTCTTCTTCTCCCCGGACGCAACTGCCTCCGCCCTACCCGGCCGCTTCCCCCTCTTCTCCGGCCACGCCTCCACTCCCGCAAGTCGCGCGCACTCACCCCGCACCCACCTCCCGCCTATCTCGTGCCAAACCGCCGCCCACCTCCCCCGATTCGACTGCAACCGCCGCGCCCACTCCCCCACTCCGGCGACCAATTCCTCGCGCCCCTGCCCCCGTCCGCCCCTATAAAGGCCACCCCCGGCCTCCCCCTCCGCTCCTCATCCCCTCCCGGCCGCTCAATCGCCGCCGCACCGAGAGCCGCTCGCCACCGCCTATGCCAGCTCACCGCCGGTCGCCCACGGTAAGGCCACGGCCTCCCCCGAGACCACCGCACTCTCATCTCCCTCCTCCGGCCGTCGCCGTTCGCTGCCGGCCACCGGTGCGCCGCCACCGCTGCCAGGCCCAAGCCCCTCCCCGCCGGCGCTTGCCACCTCAGCACCGAGGGCGAGGTGGTAGCCGACATGGCCGCCACGCGGGTGCCACGCAGGCGCCCGGCTACCACCCCGTCACCCTGTGCCACCTCGCCACTTTCCCTCCTCCGTGGGCTCGGTCCATGGACCGATGCCCACCTGTCAGCCGACCCAGCCCCTAGCTGACGCCAGCATGGCGCAATAATCCGGATTTCTAGTAGGAAAATAAATCAGTCGAAAAGAAATTCCTCGCTGATGTCATAATTCAGATTTTCCTTTAGAAAAATAATTCCAGAAATTCCTTTTATTCTTCTTCATTCTAACTCCGATTGAGCCCATTCAAATTTCTAAATTCATCAAAAATTCCCCTCTATTCATTTCTGGCCTCAATTCAAATATTTGAAGTCAATTTGAATTTATTTTGAATTTATTTGAATTTGGTGGGTTATTTTCACGTGTAGACTTCGACGATTCGAGAAAATTCTTCGACGAGGATTCAAACTAAGTTGAAGAACAAGGCAAGTCACACTCCTTGATCATGTTGATCCTAGTTTTCAAAATAAAATTATGTTGATTTAAATTATATTACATGCATATTTTTATTCAGTTATTTCACTTCAGTTTTGAATTTAGCTAATGCCTACTTATTATTATCCCCATTGACCTTGAAATATCTTGATTCCTTGCAACCCTAGAGTAAAACTCTAGTTGATACATTAGTATGGCTAGAGACTTTATGAACAGAAAATGCTTAGCCTGGCTTAGACATAATTATGGGTTGGGATACTTTTTCACATAAAATGATGAGATTTTCACATGAAATGATAAGTCTTTTAAATGTACTCTTGACTTTGGTGAGTCAAGAGGGTTTATGAAATATTTTGAAAACAAAAATATAAAAACTGGTTTAGACTTAGGCAATTGGTTAGATTGGTGGGTGCAGGTATGCCCTGTTGGTCGGAGCCGCAGTGGTTGATTGTCGGGCACGAGGGTATGTGGTTGGGCCTAAGTCAGATTAAGGACTGGTCTGTGAGCTACTGTTGCAAAGCCCTAACGTACGACCACATGGCTGGTATGGGACAGCCCTGGCTGAATAATTTGTGAAGTCCCAACCTGTGTCAAGTCGTAGGTTGAAAGTAAGCGTGGTTGGTGCCATGTGAAGTCTCACTTGGGCGAGCGTGGTTAAGCCATGAGAAGTCTCGCCTAGGCTCAAGAGGGGGGTCCCAGTCTGGTGGATTCCTTACTGGGGTGAAACCTTAGAGTTGGCTCGACCAGGTTGAAGGCTTTGCATTGTAAAGGCTTTGTCACGACTCCCCACTGCACACCTAAGGAAGTGTGTAATCTAGTGGTACAAAGGGATGATTGTGTCTTGTGGGTAAAGATGTACAACCTCTGCAGAGCGTATAATCTATCCTGGATAGCCGTGCCCACGGTCATGGGCATGCTGAGTAAAAGTTTTTCATGGATTAGACTTTGTTTTTCAAAAATGATTTTCGAAAACCTTATGGATGGATGGAATCCATGAGAGAATGACAACCTTGTGGGTGGATAGAATCCACGAGTATTTGGAAATGTGTAGATGGATGGAATCCATACGTGATCTTCTGGAAAAGATGGTCTGGATGGGATGCCCGTGGATAGGTTAGTGTCTGGTCGGAGCCGGCACTGACGGTATTATTTTCAACTACAAGTATTGTTTTTACTTACTGTATTAAATTCAGCAATTTCAATCTATCTATTATAATTCATTAAATGTTGTTTTATGCAAACTAACCCTATAAGCCTTCCATTGAAGCCTTTATCATTATGTTGCATTTCTCTGTGTGATTTGCGGAGTACAAGTTTGTACTCACCTTGCAATCTCCATACAGAGGAAGATGATGTCGACTACGGTGAAGATCAGGACGTGAGAGACCATGTGGAGGTCATCCCATGTGTATGATGAGTAATTGACATAGGTTTAGCTAAGTCGAGTTTGGTTTGGGTGGTTTGGACCTTGACGTTGCGTGGTGCAACGGGCTCGGTCGGACTTTTGGTCAAACTTGGTCATATGGGATTAGGTTGCATATTCTGATGATTCGACAGGTTTGGACTTCGTTATGGTAAGTATAATGGTATTTATGCTTTGATGTATCGAGCGGTGCTATTTGACGTGTTTCTTGTCTGTGTGACTGCAGGACGTCGAGACGGAGTCGTGGCGAGACACGGAGGACTGGACTAGGCGCAGGTGGCGCTGAGGTCAGAACAGTCAGGAGGTGTCGAAGACGACGTGGACTCGAGGTGGTTGCGAGGCGTGCGAGACAAGGAGCGCGGAAGCTTCCCGGAAGGTGCAGAGGGGCGAATCGGGAATTTCGCAAGACTGCACAAGCGGGAGCGGGCTCCGTTGGAAATAGCAGGCGTAACGGGGCGGAGACCCGTTAGCCATGGGCTATAAATGGTGGAGAGGGTTGCATGCCCACTTGAGCACTTGAGGAGAATTAGGGTTTGCTAGAGTCAAAAGAGGCTTTGAGAGTTTGTTTTGACTTTAGGCTTTAGTGGGTGAGAGTGGTTGGAGAGGCAGAGTTGTGCTCCCTCTGTCCCCTTCGATGGTTTCTAGATAGAACAGAGTGTTCTTCTCCCTTCCTAAGCATTCATGGTTGAGGTATTGGGAGAGAGAGGAGAGGATTGAGTGGAGAGTCTTGTAATCTTTCATCTTGTTCTAATGTCCATGCGTATCGTGACTCCTTGTATTTCCTTTTGATACAATGAATGAAATCTGAAGTTTTTATTCTGCTATATGCTCTCTGTTCTTCGATGTCTCTCTCTAATGATTTGTGAGTTTTTGAGTTTCTTGTTAGTTCTTGCTATGGAGGTGTAAAATGGGTTGCTTGATGATGGGATGTTGGTTTTAGACCTTTTGGTCAGGTTCCCCTAAGAGCAAATCAAGAGTAATCTCAGATTTTCAGATTTCTCCTCCTCTGTTCATGTTGTGCAGTTCTAGGGTTTTGATGTAAATTTGGATTCCCTTTGAGAGAAGGCCTGATTTTTTGTCTGAGTAATCCTCTTGCTATTGCTAACATATTTGCAAAATCTTATTAGCAAAGGATTTGAGACCATGGAGTAATTTGGATTTTACGAGCCCTCTCTGAAACTTTTCAATATTTCTAGGGTTTGGAGTAATTCCTTGATTTTGTCCATGGCTTGAGCTAATTTCTGGTCTGGGAGGTCCCTTTGCTATAGCTAATATATCCCCGGAGTTTCGTGTGCAAAGAATCAAGGGTTTGAGAGAAACTTGAGTTTTTGGCTCAGCTCTTGCAAGTTTTCAGATTTTTGCTATAATCTGAAATTCTTGATTCTAGGGTTGATTTCTTTGTTCTCTAGATCCTCCTTGCTATTGAGTATGTATTGGTGATGTCTTGGGCCAAAAAGAATGGAAGAATTTCATCTTTCTCATGGTTTTTGCGAAGATCTGAATATGTATTGCTTGCTGATTTCAGACTGCATTTTCAGCACTTGTTAGATGCTATTTTCAGCATCTCTTCATTGCTGTTTTCAGTACTTATTAGCTGCTGTTTTCAGCATCACTTCATTGCTGTTTTCAGCATTTGTTAGCTGATGTTTTCAGCATTTGTGCAGTGCAGTTTTCAGCAAATAGCAGTGCAGTTTTCAGCCAAGTTTGAGCTCAGTTTTCAGCAGTTTCAGGCAGCAGTTTTCAGCAAGTTTCAACTCAGTTTTCAGCAGATTCAGGCAGCAGTTTTCAGCAGTTTCAGGGAGCAAAAATCAGCAAAACCTCTCAGTCTTTTCTCTTCATTTGTCTCTTGTTTTCAGCAGCATAAATAGTCATTTTAGTGCCTGTTTGCAGCAGTAGTTTTGCAGCAAAGAGAGTCTCTCTTTTGGGACTTTTTCAGCTTCAGTTTTCAGCAGCGAAGAATTCTTTTCCTTGGTTGGTTAGTGAAGTCTTATTTTGAAATTTTTGCCGGTCTAAGCCTTGCATCTTTCGTGAGTATCTTTGGTCATCGGCAAGATTATTTTCAGCTTTCAACAAGCGAATGTCTTCTGTCTTCATAGCTTCCATAGCTATTGGAGAAGAAGCATAAGTGTGGATACTTAAGGGGCGAATTTAATTTTTAGAAAGCGACATTCACCCCCCCTCTGTCGCCATTTCGGTCCAACAGGACGAGTAGGCCGCGTCTTACTGTTGTTTGCTTGTGGGCAGGCTTGGGCTTTGCTATTTATCATTTTGCTTCCGCAGTTCTTTGCTTTATTTACTTTGCCGATGAGCATTGATGTAAGTCTTGGCCATAAGGCTGTACTCTTTTATTTAATATAGATGGTCATTTGTGCTTGATATGTATCTTTGTTGTACTGTGTGCACTAGCTGATCCTAGACTAGTGCGATTTACACAGAGGATCCAGGAGTCGTTACTCCGGGTTCCGACATTGCGTCTTAGTTTAGAGGAGGTATGGATATCATTTTGTTTGTTGAGTGGCCGGCGGTGGTCTAGTGGGCTGAGGTACATCAGGCTAGGTCCAGTAAGCGTCGATGTCCTCCAGCTGAGACATGCCGAACTATGAGCTACCAGTAATAATGTCGTGAACAAACTACTCTAGAAATCCCCCTCGTGGTACGTAGGAGCTCTTGCCTTAACTGTACGACATGGAAGTGAAGCCGGAGGAGCTCTACCCACCGAAGTCTACAAATCCTAGGTATGGTGTGAACGCTGAGCTCTGCACTGCGTACACTGCAAATCCTAGCGCTGTGTACTGCTCCCTAGAAGCATCCGGGAGGCCTGTATCGTCATCGTTAGACTCGACATCACCCCCACGTTGAATTGGAGACTGTAAGATGAAACGATGTTAGTCACAATAAATATTTCGGATGTACAATGCGAATCTCGTACCTCCCGAATGTGCAACGAAGATAAACGATGGGGAACGGTACTCTGTGTAGGTGGTGCGGACGTCAAAAGTGATGCATCTCGACAAAGAACCTGCGACGGGAGAACACCATGATGATACTGGAACATAAGGCCTAACAGGAAAACAAAACGTAGATTTGTACGTAAGTTATCTCCTCATCGATCCAGCCCACGGATATCGGCGGTTAGTACTACAATGCCGAGCAGACTCGGTAGATTGCGATGGTCGGCCGAACTCGCTAGGTCACGATGACCTGGCGGGTGAGCATGGTGCTCCCACTAGGTGCCCAATGTGCACAGTGTGATCCGTTGAACGGCTGTAGCTCAGGTTGTGCACTATTTTTTTGCCTGCTTTAGGATGTACTTCAAAGTATTCTGCACGGCCGATGGTGTGTCTGGGCTGGTGAGGGTGGTCTCGGACATGCTTGCAATGCGCTACGCCCGCTCCAATTGAAGTGGCATACTAAATAGGTTTAGCAACGACTAGTATGAATTTCGTAAATGAAACAATCAGAAATTGCAATAGTCTTACGCTATCATGCTGCCGCGAAGCGCTGTGGCGATCGATCAAGTGTTGTAGACTGTCCTTGTGCATGATCTATTTGCAGGCAATCTAGTAAACGAACGGTGAGTTTGCTGCACGACCGGGGTACGTACCACTCTAGGTACTCGTCGTACGTCGAATGCACCCTGTCCGTCCATGCCATCACCCACTAATGCTGCATTGGCCGCCAGTCCGTAGCATGCCGACCCACCCTCAATTGCTTGCAATTTTGGAAGTATCGATGTTATAGAGCAAGACATATAAAGTGTATACATTACTCGGATGGAGTTTGACTCACCACTGTATGGCTCGCAGAAGGAACCTGCTATCCAGAGGGGGCAAGACCTGGTGAAAACTGAGTTGTGGCATTATGCGCTGCAGAGCGTAAGCCCCTACCATGTACGAGAACACCAGATGGTGTGTTGTTGCCCATAGCACCGCGTCCTACAGGCATTGCAAGAACAGCCTGTACGGTGATACATGCTCCATGAAGTCTACAGTCCATGGATCCCAGATGATGTGGCTGTCGTGCAATGACTCGAATTTGTTGTGCCACAGTAAGTAGCACCTCGACAGTCTGCGCTTGGCCCAGCGCAGATAGTGCCCAGATAGGCACTAGTCCACTGAAAACCCATAGTGGGCTCGTCTATCAAGTCGGTGAACTCACCGAATGGGTGCACTAGCATCACGATGGCTGGACACTCGATAGGGAAGTGCTCCCAGCTTCACAAGTGCAGGAGCACGTAGCAGACACACAGGTTAGGGTTATCAGCAGTGTCGCGCTAGCAAGCGTCCCACAACGTCCGATATGTGGTGCATAGGATGGCTGATCCCTAGTTGTACTGAGATGGACGGATGATGTGCATCATATTTGAAGTATATTTCCATATCATATTCCTGCTGTTAGTAGCAAATATTGGCCATAATATCACTGATCTTATATATATTTGCCTCTTCTTTGGACTGTTTACATGGGTTTATACTTTGCTTGTAGGTCGGCGCGAGCAAGGCGCAAAATCCACAGAAAATCAACATTGAAGGAGCTAGGGTTGCGAAATCACCAAAGAGAAGGGACCAAAATGCAAATTGCGCACAAACCCTAGCTGTGCCCCCACGCCTCACTGGAAACCCTAGAGGGCGCCGCTGGTATAAAAGGGACAACCGCACCTCTACGGGGGGAGAGACCACAACCTGCCGCCACCCATCCTCTTCCACCTCCAAGACCCAGCCGCACTCCATCTCCTCCAGAGCCTCCACGATCTCCACATCTCCACCGAGCTCCATCACCCGGCCGCCCCACTCCACCGCCTCCTCACCGCTCAGCACCTCTCCACCCAAACATGCAGCCTCCCTAGCCTCTTCCCAGATCTCATCCGCTCGCCTCCCCTCTCCCGAGCACCTCCACCAGCCACTCCTACACCTTCTACCGGGTGGATCTGCTACATCAACATCTGAAGCTCACGGATCTGCCCCTTCCACGCACGAATCTGCCCTCACTGAGCTTGGATCTGCGAGTTCCTCGACTTCTTCGGCTTGGATCTGCTTCCTCTACGGTGGCCAGCGCGGATCTGCTTCCTCTTCTTCCTCTACGCACAGATCTGCTACTCCTCCTCTGCTTCCCTACTGCCTGCTACCTCTACGGGTTCTTCCCCAGGATCTGCTTCCCCTACTACATCTACGGCTGATCTGCTCCTTCTACACGGCTACCCCTTCGGCTTCTGCATCAGCTCTGCTTCTTTCCTGCCTGCATCCTCTACTGACGGTCGTCTATGGCAGATCTTCAATTCTTATGGTTGACTCGTTCCCGATCTACATCTTTTACATTGTGATGGCCTGCTTTGGATGTGTGAATATCAGATCTGTGATATGCATGTATTTCTGAGTAGATCTGGTTACTAAGTTGTGCTTGTCTGGTAGATGTTTATTCCTGAGATGTTTACATGGTAGATTTGTGATGTTCATGTGTTTCTGTGCGGATCTGGATGCTAAGAGTATTTTCATGTTCTTATTCAATCTGAGATGTTGATATGGATGATTTTTTTCTGATAGATTCATGATTTTCACTTGATTGCTCTGTTAGTCTACTTTAGTTTATGCTTCAGCTTGTAGGTTTAACCACTAGCCGTGTGATGCCGCTATCTGTCTTTAGGCTTCAATCATTCTGTTAGATTTAATTTTATGTTTGCGGATCTGTTTATTTCTGTTAGTAGAAAAGTAAAAAATATTCAGTTAGTCTACATCTGCTGTCTCTTGTAGATCTTGAGTTAGGGTTTATTTCCTTGTTTCTAGCAGTAGTAAAGCTTGCGTGATTGTTATTGGTCTTGATCAATTTCTGATAGTTGTCTGTATGCTTGCTTGGTTGAAGGGGTAGGATTGTAGTTTTAGCTGATCTTCCTCTAGGCAGTCCAATGCAAATTCTTTCCTTCCTCTTTTCCTCACCCTCTTTCTCTATATCTCTTCTCTGCGTTTAGCTAGCAATTCCTCTTTAGCGCATCTCAATCCTTCTCACGGTAGAATTAGCTCTCTGTCCCCTCATTCCTTTTCCCCCTCATCCTGTCCGATTCTTAATCTCCCTGCTCTTCTGTAGACCTTTCTTAGCTCTTTTCTCTTCTCTAATTCTTTCTCACCTCGCGTCTTCTTCTGTCTGTCTGTCTATCACCTTTCTAGTCTGTTAGTCTCCTGCACTCCCTTCTTATCCTTGTCTTCTTTCTTTTCCCTTACCCTTTTGCAGCAAATCTAACCGACTCCTAGCCTTATTCTCTCTTCTGCTCTCTCTCTCCCCCTTTCTCTTCTCGATTCCAGTCTTTCTTCCCCTCTTCTCTCAGTTTCCCTCTCTTCTCAAGATTCTTTCTGTCTGTCAATCTCGTCTCTAGTCTGTTGTATCCCGTGCTCTCTTCTTATCTATGCCTTCTTTCTCCTCCTCTTTTGCTAGCCTAGCCAACTCTTAGCCCTTTTCTTTCCCCTGCTCTCTCTCTCTCTCTCTCTCTTTTCCTTAGCTATTCCTGTTTTATTTCTAGTTAGTCTTTCTTCGGTCTCTCTCTCTTCCATCACCTCTTCTGTCGGACCTTCCCTTCTCTTCTCTTTTCTTGCTCATCCCTCGCTCAACCTCTTGTATTTCTTGCTTGTCTTCCTTAGTCTCTTCTTTCCTATCTCACGGTAGAGTTAGTCCAGTCCAGTAGTTCCTATTTCGCAATTTCTTCCCCTAGCTCTTCCATTCTCTTTATTTATCTCTTTTGCAGATCTGATTTCTAGCTTTAGTTTGTCTTAGTTTCTGCAGTTAGTCTTTATCTCCCAGTTCGTGCGATTTAGCTTTGGTTAAGTGTCGTGCCACTGGTACTCTAGTCCCTGTGGAGAACACGACATCTCGCTGCTATCTTAGCGGCAGCCCGTGCACTTGCGGGTGTGCAGTTTTGCACGATCAAGAAATTGGCGCCGTTGCCGGGGACTAGATATTGGTGATCGCGCTAGACCATAGACTAAGTCATTTCTTTAGTTTCCTTCCTCCCTTTTTGGCCCGACTTCTCAGCTTATGCGCAGGAGTGGAGACCATTCGTTGGCTCCTTTTGACCCTGAGATTGAGCGGACATTTCATAAGCTGAAAAGAGAAAATCATCTTCCCCATCAAGAAGAAATGGGTGATCAAAACCCCCAGCCTCTTCTTCGTGACCTATGGATCCCTAGAGACCAAAGCATAGCTCCTGGAATAGTTCAACCTGTCATTCAGGCCAACAACTTTGAGCTAAAACCTGCACTCATTACCATGGTCCAGCAAACCAGATTTGGAGGTTCTTCTACTGAAGACCCCAATGAACACATTCGCACTTTCTTAGAGTATTGCAATACCTTGAAGTGCAATGGAGTTTCAGCAGATGCCATTAGACTCTCACTATTTCCTTTCTCACTTAGAGATGGTGCTAAGACTTGGTTGCATTCTCTCCCCATGCACCTTAAGGACACTTGGGAGCACTTACTGCAGGCCTTTCTTGAGAGGTATTTTCCACCATCCAAGGCAACAGAAGTGCGTGACCAGATCACTAGGTTTTCGCAGTTTGAGGGTGAGAGTTTGTATGATGCTTGGCAGAGGTATCAAACCCTGCTTAGGATGTGCCCTCACCATGGTCTTGAAAGGTGGCTGGTGCTGCAGATTTTTTACAAAGGTCTTACACACCACACAAGAGCCTTTGTAGATTCTGCAGCAGGAAGAGGCATAATGAACAAAACTCTTGATGAAGCTTTCAGCTTGATTGAGAGTATGTCCAACCACCACTTTCAATGGTCTAGTGAGAGAGTTTCTGCTCCTCCACATCCTGGTATCTATGAGGTGAGCTCTCATGATGCTTTGTCTGCACAGGTTCAGGTTCTCACACGTCAAATGGCATAGCTCATGCCCTCATCTTCAGCCCATATAGCCACTGGGATGCCAGATTTGTGGATCTCAGGGGCATACTCCAGCTGAGTGCCCTTTAACTTCCACAGCTGAATCTTCTGAAGTGAATTATGCTCAATCACATGGGCAGTATTCTCAAACCTACAACCCAGGGTGGCGTCATCCAAATCTGTCTTACAAGAACACTAATCCAAGTGTTTCCTCATTTCCCGTGGGTACTTCAGCTCAAGGGTTTAGGCAGCAGCAAGCCCCTTCACATGCCTCATTTCAGCAACCTATGATGCATGTTCCAAACCCTCCACCTTCCACTTCTAATTCAGATCAGTTGACCAGAATAGAACAGCTCCTTGCATCACATGTAGCTAAGATGGAAGCTCAATACAATGATGCAAAGACTCAATTGACTGATTTGGCTAGTCGTGTGGAGAGTTTGCAAGCATCACAGGCTTCATCCAGCACACCTGGGAGGCTTCCTGCACAGCCTGAGGTAAATCCTCGTGGCCATTGTGGAGCAATCACAACCAGGAGTGGCAAGACCACATCTGAACCTCTTCTTCCAACACCACCCCTGTATGTGCCCCCTGTCTTTAGGTCTGTCCAGCAAGCTAATCCTGACTCACAGCAGCAGAATTTGCACCCACCTAACTCCACAACACCAGCCAAAACACTTGATATTCCCTCATCATCCACTACAGCAGCTGTCCCTTCCACAAAACCCAAATTGCCATTCCCTGAGCGATTAGAAAAGTCAAATGAGGACAAGCAGTTTGCTAAGTTCCTAGAGATGATGAAAGATGTTCAGATCACCATTCCTATACTAGATGCTGTCCTACATGTGCCTATGTATGCCAAATTCTTCAAGGAGCTGCTTACCAAGAAGCGGAGTATGGATGAGCTTGAGGTGGTCACTCTAACTAAGGAGTGTAGTGCAATCATTCAAAATAAGCTACCTCCTAAGTTAGATGATCCTGGTAGCTTCTGCATCCCATGCATTTTAGGCCCCAAGAACTTTAGAGCTCTTTGTGACTTAGGCTCTAGTGTCAGTGTCCTTCCTCTCTCTGTGTGTGATGCGCTTCCTTTGGGCGATCTGCAGCCAACAACAATGACACTACAGTTGGCTGATCGCACATATCGTCACCCAGCCGGTATTTTAGTGGATGTCCCTGTGGTTATAGGCACTTTTGCCTTCCCTGTGGACTTTGTTGTCCTAGAGATGGAGGATAGAAGTGAACCTGTCATTCTTGGGAGACCTTTCCTAGCCACTGCTGGTGCTGTCATAGATGTCAAGGATGCCAAGCTCACTCTCCAATTTGGTCAAGAGAAGCTGTCATTTGATATGAGGCATCCTACACATCTTCCTCACTGTCCAGATCAGTGTTTCTCACTTGATTTAGTTGACAAATGTGTCATTGAGACATATGAATTTGAGAATGCAGCATCAAGTGAGGATGAAAAGCTTACTATGCACAATGAATGCACTACTGCAGATTCTCATCATGTGGCACTCATTGATGGTCCTGTAGAGCCCTCTCAAATTCCAGACCTTAGGCAGCCCATAGCTCCTAAGGTAGAGCTAAAACCACTTCCAAAACACCTTAGATATGAGTTTCTTGGATCAGATCAGACCTTCCCTGTTATTGTTAGTGACCATTTGACTCCTTCAGAGGCTGAACAACTCCTTGTGATCCTTCGTAAATATCAAGCTGTCATTGGATATTCAATTGATGATATGAAGGGCATTGATCCAGCCACCTGCATGCACCGTATTCACCTTGAGGATGATGCTAAGCCCACTCGTGAGCACCAGCGTAGGCTTAACCCTCATTTGCAAGAGGTTGTCAAGAAAGAAATTCTAAATCTTCTTGGTGCTAACATCATCTATCCGATTTCAGATAGTCAGTGGGTCAGCCCCATTCATGTTGTGCCTAAGAAAGGGGGCATAACAGTGGTTGCAAATGAAAAAGGTGATCTAATTCCCACAAGGACAACCACGGGCTAGCGCATGTGTACTGACTATAGAAAACTCAACAAAGCCACTCGCAAAGACCACTTCCCTCTGCCTTTCATTGACCAAATGCTTGAAAGACTTGCCCGCCATTCTTATTTCTGCTATCTAGATGGGTATTCAGGTTTTCTGCAGATTCCTATTCACCCATCAGATCAGAATAAGACCACTTTTACTTGCCCCTATGGTACCTTTGCTTACCGTAGGCTGCCATTTGGGCTTTGTAATGCCCCAGGGACCTTCCAGCGCTGCGTCATGTCCATTTTCACTGATCTTATTGAGAAAATCATGGAGGTTTTCATGGATGATTTCACTGTTTATGGACAGACCTTTGAGAGCTGTTTGGCCAACCTTGAAACTGTCTTACAGCGCTGTCTTGAGGCCAATTTGGTCCTCAATTGGGAGAAATGCCATTTTCTAGTTAGAGAGGGGATAGTCCTGGGTCACTTAGTATCTTCTAGAGGCATTGAGGTGGATAGAGCTAAAGTGGAGGTAATTGAGCGCCTGCCCCTCCTGTTAATGTGAAGGGTGTTCACAGTTTTTTGGGGCATGCTGGTTTTTATCGCAGATTCATTAAGGACTTTTCTAAAATTGCTCGTCCTCTCACTCATCTTTTGGGCTGCGATGTCCCTTTTGTTTTTTATGAGAATTGCATGGATGCATTTAATAAGCTCAAGGCTGCTCTCATTTCTGCACCCATTGTGCAATCTCCTGATTGGGATCTTCCTTTTGAGCTTATGTGTGATGCTAGTGATTTTGCTGTAGGGGCTGTTTTGGGGCAGCGGCATGACAAGGCTTTGCATGTCATTTACTATGCTAGCAGGACTTTAGATGACACCCAGATCAATTACACAACCACTGAAAAAGAACTGCTAGCTGTAGTATTTGCCTTTGACAAATTCAGATCTTACCTAGTTGGCTCAAGGTGCATAGTGTACACAGATCATGCAGCCATTAGGTATCTTTTGAGTAAAAAGGATGCCAAACCTCACCTCATTCGTTGGATTCTTTTGCTGCAAGAGTTTGATGTGGAAATTAGGGATAAAAAGGGGGATGAGAACTTAGTGGCTGACCATCTATCTAGATTATCCCATTCTGATTCAGCCTCTATACTTTCTATTGAAGACTCTCTTCATGGAGACCATCTGTTAGAAGTTTCTCTTGTTCAGTCTCAAACCCCTTGGTATGCAGATATAGTAAACTACTTGGTCTGCAATGCTTTACCCCCTGGACTCTCCTACCAGCAGCGTAGGAAGTTTACTCATGAGGCACGAAAATTCTTTTGGGATGACCCATATCTGTATAGACATTGTGCAGATGGGGTTATTCGACGTTGCCTTCCTCATGAGGAGGTTCAAAATGTGATTTTTCACTGTCATTCTGCACCTTTTGGTGGTCATGCGGGAACTGCTAAGACCCAAGCTAAGGTGCTCCAAGCTGGATTTTATTGGCCTACCATGTTCAAGGATATTCATGCATATATTCAGTCTTGTGATCCCTGTCAGCGTGCAGGGAACATGTCAAGACGACATGAAATGCCTCAGCATGGTATCCTTGAGGTGGAAATTTTTGATGTTTGGGGAATAGACTACATAGGACCTTTACCCTCTTCTCAAGGGTACAAGCACATTCTGGTTGCAATGGATTCTGTGTCCAAATGGGTTGAGGCTATACCCATTGTTCATGCTGATTCAAAATCTGTTTGCCGGTTGTTTAGGCAAGTCATCTTTCCTAGGTTTGGAATTCCTAGAGTTGTGATTAGTGATGGAGGGTCTCACTTTAATCATAGCCAATTTGAAGCTCTCTTAGCCAAGTATGGAGTCCATAATCATAGAGTCACCACTCCCTATCATCCTCAAGCTAATGGACAAGTTGAAGTTTCCAATAGAGAGATTAAGCAAATCCTTGAAAAAGTTGTGTCCAAATCCAGGACTGATTGGTCCCTTAAGCTTTATGATGCATTGTGGGCTTATAGGACAGCATTCAAAACACCTTTAGGAATGTCTCCCTTTAGGTTGGTTTATGGAAAAGCCTGTCATCTTCCTGTTGAGCTTGAGCATAGAGCACATTGGGCAATTAGGAAGCTCAACATGGACATGGGTCTAGCAGGGAAACATAGGAAGCTGCAGCTGTGTGAACTTGATGAATTGAGACTAGATGCCTATGAAAGTTCAAGAATTTACAAAGAGAGAGCTAAAAAGATTCATGACCGTCACATTTTGAGGCGTGATTTCCACCCTGGACAGCTGGTCTTAGTTTTTGACTCTAGGTTTCATTTGTTCCCTGGAAAGTTCAAATCTAGATGGTTTGGGCCTTGTGTAGTCAAAAAAGTGCTAGGTAGTGGAGCTTTTGAGGTTGAGAGTCAATCTGGGGGCTTTTTCAAGGTCAATGGGCAAAGATTGAAACACTATTTTGTTGGAGAACCTTTTCCTGAACTCAGTGATGAGGACATTGCTGGAGATCAAGTCAGATCTGACTTTGATCCTCCAATCTCTTTTGAGCCTACTTGATGATAATTCGTTGGTCAAGTGTCGGGACCCGGAGCAGCAACTCCAGAACCCTCCGTGTTAATCGCACTATCCCAGGAAAAGCTAGTGCACACAGTATCACAAAGACAAATATCATGCGTAATGACAAACTTTATTTAACTAATATGAGCCTGATGGCCAAAGTTTACAATAATAGCAAAAGAAGACAGCGGAAGAAATACATAAAGCAGCAGCCCATCCAGCCTTCCCACAAGGCGAATGACTGTAAGACGTGGCCTAGTCGCAATCCTCACCGAAGTCGTCGAAGGCTTCCTCTGAAAAGAGTTAGATTGAGCAACATGAGTACATAAAGTACTCCACAAGTTACACCAGGAGGTTTAACAGAGTTGATGCATGCATATGGATTGACAAAGGAAGACATAATAAGGTTAGTTGAGCATAAAGCGAAATTGAAGTAAATACTGTAAGTAGATTCAAAAGCTGAATTTGATACAATAGATAGAAACAAGATTTTAACAAAATAATATCGTTAGTGCAGGCTCCGACCAAACACCAACCTATCCACGGGCATCCCACCCGGACCATCTTTTCCAAAAAGATCTCATATGGATTCCATCCATCCATAAGCAGTTTGTAAAACCATTTTGAAAAACAAAGTCTAATCCATGAAAAACTTCACTCAGCTTGCCCATGACCGTGGGCACGGCTATCCAGGATAGGTTATACACTCTGCAGAGGTTGTACAGCTTTACCCACAAGACATGATCATCCCGGTTTGCCACGCGAGTTACACACTTCCTTAGGTGTGCGGCGAGGAGATCATGACAAGGCCTTTACAATGATCCATTGTCAACAAAATCACGCCGCCACTAAGGTTTCACCACAACATGAATCCACATGTTGGAGCCCCCTCTTGTGCCATGTGAGACTTCTCACGGCCTACGCCGCGCTCACATTCAGCCTATAGCGAGATTAAGTTGGAACTTCACAAATTATTCGGTCAGGTCTGTCCCATACCAGACTTGTGGTAGTACGATAGGGCTTTGCAATAGTAGCTCACAGACCGGTCCTTAACTTGACTTAGGCCTAACCACAAACCCCTTGTGCACGACAATCAACCACTGCGGCTCCAACCAACAGGGCATGTCTGCACCCACCAATCTAACCAATTGCCTAAGTCTAAACCAGTTTTATATTTTGTTTCCAAAATATTTCATAACACTCCTTGACTCACCAAAGTCAAGAGTACAGTTTTAAAGTTCGTCATTTTATGTGAAAGATCATCCCAAACCATAAGTATTATAAGCATGGCTAAGCATTTCTACAAAATTTCTAGTTAGTGCTATTGTACTAACTAGGTTTTATCTAGGGTTGACAAGGTATATTGGTAAGCAATATCAAATTTGGCTGTCCAAAGAATTTGGGTGTAACTAGAGTTCAAAACTGAATTTAAACTAACTTGAATAAAATTACGCATGCAATAATAATTTAAAAACAACATAATTAATTTAAAATATTAGGTTCAACATGATCAAAGGTGTAACTTGCCTTGCTCGAAGACTTGATGTTGCGAATCGTCGAAGTCGAACTCTCCGGAATAGTCGTAGTCTACACGCGAAGAACCAAACAAAATAAATTCAAATAAAATCCAAATAAAATCCGAAAATTATAAAATATATATTGACGGATAGATTATGATATTAGATGAATTTTAGGAGAAAGAATCAATGGATTCAGAGTTTATATGAGGGAGAACGAATATTTGGAAGTTTTGGACATCACATGAAATGATAACACATCCGAGACTTATCTTTTGAATAGTACCGTGTCGATTGGCTGCGAGGTGGCTGTCGAATGGGCAAAATCGAATCCTAGCGATGAGATGAAGGTGGTGACATGGATACGGCGACGAGGAACGGAGACGATACCATCAACGTTTGAACGGCGACGGTAGAGAGAAAGGAAAAACTTAATATCTTAGTGCTCGGTGAAGCGAATCTAAAACCATTTGAAATGTAACTACCTGGGATGGTTTGGCACAATATGACGCGAACGGATTGGGAAAAACACCACCGGATAGATGGGGACATGAGATGTCATTGGCGGCCATGGCGAGGTGTCGGAGGCAAAAATTTGTGGAGGCTTTATGGGGAAAAGGAAGGAAGCACGGCATAGAACGTGGTGAGACAAGTCTAAGAAAAATTACGGCATGGGCTAAGGCTTACCGGAGGCCACGAATCGACGTCGGGAGTCACAAACGGCCATTTTCGCGGAAAGCTCAATTCCTGACAATTGGCTCCACGAAAAATTAAACAAAATGGTAGAAAAATTTCTTAGAGGCTAGGACACGATATGACGCGAACAAAAATCAAAGCGCTCACCGAAAAAGTGGGTACGCGCGAAGGTACAGTTTTAGTGTCTGGGCCTGACAAGGTCGATGAGGACTCGGGGGATCTTCAGGTGATGGCGATGGGAGCACGACGTAGAACGCGTCGAGGCAAACTCAACGGTGCAAACGACTCGGCCAAAGGACATCGGATGGTGGCGGAACACGGTGGAGAAGACATTTTGCGACCGTCGGGTTGACATGGGCATTCCGGGCAAACGGAGAGGAGTTAGCATGTGAGGTTTGCGGCGAACCGAAGAGGAGAATGCAGGGAACACGATGCTCACCTCGGTTATGGTGGAACATGCATGGTCGGCTCGCAGCGAGAAGAGAAGCTACGGCGCGGTTTGGCCACGGTGGTCCGGCGATGCTCCGGCGAAGCTCCGGTGAAGGCGAGGAAAGCACCGCGTAGAACGCACAAAGACGAAGCCGGTGGTATGGTCAAAAGTGGCGGAACTCCACTGTAGGCGGCGCAAAAGGCCGAGGAACGATGCTCGGTTGACAAAAGAAAAATGGCGATTGCTGGGAGAAGAAAGGAAGAGGAGACTTGAAACTTTTGGGGATGACTGAGGATGAGGAGGGGCACCCGGTGCTCCCTTTTATAGGGGCGGAGGTGGACGGGAGAGGGAGATCAAACGACGATGTCTTTTAGAGCAACGGTTTCATTTTCGTGTAAATGCACATGAAGGAGGAGAGGAACGGTTGGGAATGGAGGTGTCTTGAAGAGAGCAAGTGAATGCACTTGATTGCACGAAAAATAGTGAAGAAATTCATTAGGAATGAAGAGCTCAAAGAAACGGCCATGGCGGCCACGTTCTGGACGAAGGCTTCGTGAGGAAGATGAACGAGGAGAGAGAAAACGGGAATTAAAATAATATATTTTTCTCCCAAAAATAAAATAAAATAAAATAAATTCGAAAAAAATTCAAAAAAATTCTACAAATATCCTTGGAACCCAAAAATATCAAATAAAATAAGTTCGGATTTAATTGAGGTATATTTTAACCATTTAAAACATTTTTACTTTCTAAGCTTTAATTTAATCCACATAAATTCGAAAATTCCAAAAACTTAAAAAGAGGATAGAAATGGATAGATTGAAATTTTATAAGAATTTAGAAATTTAAATGGGCTCAATCAGAATTAAAATGAAGAAATGCAGGCTCCTGGAAGTTTGAAAAGAGAGGAAAAGAATAAATTGGATTTTCTGGAATTATTTTTGTATTGAAAAAGGAGGATTATGACGTCATCAAGGGAAATGATTTTAAGAGGAATTATTTTTCTGCGGAAAAAGGGATTTATATGTCAGGGTGATGTCAGCAAGGATTTTGATTTTCTGGCCGAATTAGTTTTCAACAGAACAAGGGTTTTATTCACTGATAGGTGGGGACTGGCTTTTGTGGACTGGATCCATGGACTGGGGAGAAGGCTGAGGTGGCACACTTGGCTAGCGTGGCACTTGATGCTGAGGTGGCGCACGGGGACTAAGGGCATCAGCGGATGACGGCGCTGCTGGGGTTGGCGAGGGGTGCGCGAGAGGGAGGAGGACACGGGGAGTTCAGTGCACCTTGGCGCGACTCTCGGGAATGCTCGGTGGTGGCCGGCGACGAGGATGCAGGGGCGGCGGAGTGAGGGTGTTGGAGGCGGGGCTCTTTGGCGGCAGATTCGCTCAGTGGAGAGGAGGGAATGTGCACACGGGCCTGGCGAAGGTGAAGGTGACGAACGGCTGTCGGTTACACCGAAGTTAAGGTCGGCGCAAAAGCGAGTAAAAAGGAGGTAAGCGGGGTTTAAAGTGGGGAAATGGTGGAGGTTGAATGCGGGAGTGATTAGGCTTTCAGTTGTAGCAAATGCTTGGACTAACGATAAGAAACAGTCAAATTTAAGAGTTCGAGCAGGGCATCAATGGCAGCGGTGGAAGGTTGAAGAAGGCAAGGAGAAAGAAGAAGCTGACAGGCGGGGTTGGGATGGGATTAAACTGGGCGAGGATGGATTGAATCAGGGAGTGACACGTGTTGCCCGAGGAGAGAGGCTAAGGATTAAATTTGATTTAGATTTTCAGGAACATTACGAAGGTTTAAAAAATACTTAGAAAATAGGAAATAAAGTCTAAAAATTCCAGAAAAATTCATAGAAATTCCTGGAGACATTTAGACTTAGTAAATATTATTTCCAACTTAAAGTTGGTCTTTTAATTTTTACAAAAATACTTTTTAGCTTTGAAATTAATTTTTAAAATCTTGAAAAACATAGAAAATCTAGATAAAAGCCAAATGCTTTTACAACAATTAATTTGAAATACAATTTTTATAGAAGTTCAAAATACTCTTTATTTAATAATAGTTTCATCTTTTACTTAAATTAGTTTTCAAAAGAAAAGCCTTGTTGAAAACTGAAAACAGGCAATTAAAATCTCAGAAATTCAAGCAACCAAAGAACACTTGATTTTATTTAAATTAAAATAACTTTTAATAATATTTTTTTTACTGAAAATTTTGAAATAAACAGCTGGGCTGTTACAAACTACCCCCCTTGAAAAGAATCTCGTCCCCGAGATTCGCACGGGCTAGCAAAGAAATAGGTTTGGATCTTACTCTGTGTGGCTTGTGCTGAGATCTGGTTCAGTCGTCTTTTCGCAAAGGTTGTTGGCAGTTGGTGCTTCAGCTTGATGCTTCCAAAGATTAGGAGAGAGGAGACTCAAGGCAAAGAGGAACAACGGATGTTTTGCGCAACCCAAAACAAAACAACTAGCAAAACCTTTATTATGCAAACAACAAGCAATAGTTACGGCTGTCGACAAAAGAGAAAACTGACAGCTCATAACTTCGTCTACTTTCTAGCTTAACAACTTAACCTAAAAGGGGAAGGGTTGTCTTGGAGTGATCCTTCACAGCTCTTGACGTACGAAGCATGATCCTTTGGTGCAAAGATTGAGGTTGCGGCAGAGTCGACGAAGTTCAACCATTGCCCATCTATAGTTGTTTTGAGCAAGGGAAGATTTAGAAATGAATTTTCAAGTAATGACATAAAGATAGGGGAGAATTGGAAGACGAGAGCAAGCAAGGATTAAGAGATAAGGGTAGCATAGATTGAGAGGTAAGAATAAGAAAACTTTTGAAATTACTTGTTATTAAAATATATCCTTAAGGTCCAACCATTCTATTCTATCTACGGTCACGTCTTAGAGTCATTACTGCTCTGATACCATCTCTGTCGGGACCCGGAGCAGCAACTCCAGAACCCTCCGTGTTAATCGCACTATCCCAGGAAAAGCTAGTGCACACAGTATCACAAAGACAAATATCATGCGTAATGACAAACTTTATTTAACTAATATGAGCCTGATGGCCAAAGTTTACAATAATAGCAAAAGAAGACAGCGGAAGAAATACATAAAGCAGCAGCCCATCCAGCCTTCCCACAAGGCGAATGACTGTAAGACGTGACCTAGTCGCAATCCTCACCGAAGTCGTCGAAGGCTTCCTCTGAAAAGAGTTAGATTGAGCAACATGAGTACATAAAGTACTCCACAAGTTACACCAGGAGGTTTAACAGAGTTGATGCATGCATATGGATTGACAAAGGAAGACATAATAAGGTTAGTTGAGCATAAAGCGAAATTGAAGTAAATACTGTAAGTAGATTCAAAAGCTGAATTTGATACAATAGATAGAAACAAGATTTTAACAAAATAATATCGTTAGTGCAGGCTCCGACCAAACACCAACCTATCCACGGGCATCCCACCCGGACCATCTTTTCCAAAAAGATCTCATATGGATTCCATCCATCCATAAGCAGTTTGTAAAACCATTTTGAAAAACAAAGTCTAATCCATGAAAAACTTCACTCAGCTTGCCCATGACCGTGGGCACGGCTATCCAGGATAGGTTATACACTCTGCAGAGGTTGTACAGCTTTACCCACAAGACATGATCATCCCGGTTTGCCACGCGAGTTACACACTTCCTTAGGTGTGCGGCGAGGAGATCATGACAAGGCCTTTACAATGATCCATTGTCAACAAAATCACGCCGCCACTAAGGTTTCACCACAACATGAATCCACATGTTGGAGCCCCCTCTTGTGCCATGTGAGACTTCTCACGGCCTACGCCGCGCTCACATTCAGCCTATAGCGAGATTAAGTTGGAACTTCACAAATTATTCGGCCAGGTCTGTCCCATACCAGACTTGTGGTAGTACGATAGGGCTTTGCAATAGTAGCTCACAGACCGGTCCTTAACTTGACTTAGGCCTAACCACAAACCCCTTGTGCACGACAATCAACCACTGCGGCTCCAACCAACAGGGCATGCCTGCACCCACCAATCTAACCAATTGCCTAAGTCTAAACCAGTTTTATATTTTGTTTCCAAAATATTTCATAACACTCCTTGACTCACCAAAGTCAAGAGTACAGTTTTAAAGTTCGTCATTTTATGTGAAAGATCATCCCAAACCATAAGTATTATAAGCATGGCTAAGCATTTCTACAAAATTTCTAGTTAGTGCTATTGTACTAACTAGGTTTTATCTAGGGTTGACAAGGTATATTGGTAAGCAAGATCAAATTTGGCTGTCCAAAGAATTTGGGTGTAACTAGAGTTCAAAACTGAATTTAAACTAACTTGAATAAAATTACGCATGCAATAATAATTTAAAAACAACATAATTAATTTAAAATATTAGGTTCAACATGATCAAAGGTGTAACTTACCTTGCTCGAAGACTTGATGTTGCGAATCGTCGAAGTCGAACTCTCCGGAATAGTCGTAGTCTACACGCGAAGAACCAAACAAAATAAATTCAAATAAAATCCAAATAAAATCCGAAAATTATAAAATATATATTGACGGATAGATTATGATATTAGATGAATTTTAGGAGAAAGAATCAATGGATTCGGAGTTTATATGAGGGAGAACGAATATTTGGAAGTTTTGGACATCACATGAAATGATAACACATCCGAGACTTATCTTTTGAATAGTACCGTGTCGATTGGCTGCGAGGTGGCTGTTGAATGGGCAAAATCGAATCCTAGCGATGAGATGAAGGTGGTGACATGGATACGGCGACGAGGAACGGAGACGATACCATCGACGTTTGAACGGCGACGGTAGAGAGAAAGGAAAAACTTAATATCTTAGTGCTCGGTGAAGCGAATCTAAAACCATTTGAAATGTAACTACCTGGGATGGTTTGGCACAATATGACGCGAACGGATTGGGAAAAACACCACCGGATAGATGGGGACATGAGATGTCATTGGCGGCCATGGCGAGGTGTCGGAGGCAAAAATTTGTGGAGGCTTTATGGGGAAAAGGAAGGAAGCACGGCATAGAACGTGGTGAGACAAGTCTAAGAAAAATTACGGCATGGGCTAAGGCTTACCGGAGGCCACGAATCGACGTCGGGAGTCACAAACGGCCATTTTCGCGGAAAGCTCAATTCCTGACAATTGGCTCCACGAAAAATTAAACAAAATGGTAGAAAAATTTCTTAGAGGCTAGGACACGATATGACGCGAACAAAAATCAAAGCGCTCACCGAAAAAGTGGGTACGCGCGAAGGTACAGTTTTAGTGTCTGGGCCTGACAAGGTCGATGAGGACTCGGGGGATCTTCAGGTGATGGCGATGGGAGCACGACGTAGAACGCGTCGAGGCAAACTCAACGGTGCAAACGACTCGGCCAAAGGACATCGGATGGTGGCGGAACACGGTGGAGAAGACATTTTGCGACCGTCGGGTTGACATGGGCATTCCGGGCAAACGGAGAGGAGTTAGCATGTGAGGTTTGCGGCGAAACGAAGAGGAGAATGCAGGGAACACGATGCTCACCTCGGTTATGGTGGAACATGCATGGTCGGCTCGCAGCGAGAAGAGAAGCTACGGCGCGGTTTGGCCACGGTGGTCCGGCGATGCTCCGGCGAAGCTCCGGTGAAGGCGAGGAAAGCACCGCGTAGAACGCACAAAGACGAAGCCGGTGGTATGGTCAAAAGTGGCGGAACTCCACTGTAGGCGGCGCAAAAGGCCGAGGAACGATGCTCGGTTGACAAAAGAAAAATGGCGATTGCTGGGAGAAGAAAGGAAGAGGAGACTTGAAACTTTTGGGGATGACTGAGGATGAGGAGGGGCACCCGGTGCTCCCTTTTATAGGGGCGGAGGTGGACGGGAGAGGGAGATCAAACGACGATGTCTTTTAGAGCAACGGTTTCATTTTCGTGTAAATGCACATGAAGGAGGAGAGGAACGGTTGGGAATGGAGGTGTCTTGAAGAGAGCAAGTGAATGCACTTGATTGCACGAAAAATAGTGAAGAAATTCATTAGGAATGAAGAGCTCAAAGAAACGGCCATGGCGGCCACGTTCTGGACGAAGGCTTCGTGAGGAAGATGAACGAGGAGAGAGAAAACGGGAATTAAAATAATATATTTTTCTCCCAAAAATAAAATAAAATAAAATAAATTCGAAAAAAATTCAAAAAAATTCTACAAATATCCTTGGAACCCAAAAATATCAAATAAAATAAGTTCGGATTTAATTGAGGTATATTTTAACCATTTAAAACATTTTTACTTTCTAAGCTTTAATTTAATCCACATAAATTCGAAAATTCCAAAAACTTAAAAAGAGGATAGAAATGGATAGATTGAAATTTTATAAGAATTTAGAAATTTAAATGGGCTCAATCAGAATTAAAATGAAGAAATGCAGGCTCCTGGAAGTTTGAAAAGAGAGGAAAAGAATAAATTGGATTTTCTGGAATTATTTTTGTATTGAAAAAGGAGGATTATGACGTCATCAAGGGAAATGATTTTAAGAGGAATTATTTTTCTGCGGAAAAAGGGATTTATATGTCAGGGTGATGTCAGCAAGGATTTTGATTTTCTGGCCGAATTAGTTTTCAACAGAACAAGGGTTTTATTCACTGATAGGTGGGGACTGGCTTTTGTGGACTGGATCCATGGACTGGGGAGAAGGCTGAGGTGGCACACTTGGCTAGCGTGGCACTTGATGCTGAGGTGGCGCACGGGGACTAAGGGCATCAGCGGATGACGGCGCTGCTGGGGTTGGCGAGGGGTGCGCGAGAGGGAGGAGGACACGGGGAGTTCAGTGCACCTTGGCGCGACTCTCGGGAATGCTCGGTGGTGGCCGGCGACGAGGATGCAGGGGCGGCGGAGTGAGGGTGTTGGAGGCGGGGCTCTTTGGCGGCAGATTCGCTCAGTGGAGAGGAGGGAATGTGCACACGGGCCTGGCGAAGGTGAAGGTGACGAACGGCTGTCGGTTACACCGAAGTTAAGGTCGGCGCAAAAGCGAGTAAAAAGGAGGTAAGCGGGGTTTAAAGTGGGGAAATGGTGGAGGTTGAATGCGGGAGTGATTAGGCTTTCAGTTGTAGCAAATGCTTGGACTAACGATAAGAAACAGTCAAATTTAAGAGTTCGAGCAGGGCATCAATGGCAGCGGTGGAAGGTTGAAGAAGGCAAGGAGAAAGAAGAAGCTGACAGGCGGGGTTGGGATGGGATTAAACTGGGCGAGGATGGATTGAATCAGGGAGTGACACGTGTTGCCCGAGGAGAGAGGCTAAGGATTAAATTTGATTTAGATTTTCAGGAACATTACGAAGGTTTAAAAAATACTTAGAAAATAGGAAATAAAGTCTAAAAATTCCAGAAAAATTCATAGAAATTCCTGGAGACATTTAGACTTAGTAAATATTATTTCCAACTTAAAGTTGGTCTTTTAATTTTTACAAAAATACTTTTTAGCTTTGAAATTAATTTTTAAAATCTTGAAAAACATAGAAAATCTAGATAAAAGCCAAATGCTTTTACAACAATTAATTTGAAATACAATTTTTATAGAAGTTCAAAATACTCTTTATTTAATAATAGTTTCATCTTTTACTTAAATTAGTTTTCAAAAGAAAAGCCTTGTTGAAAACTGAAAACAGGCAATTAAAATCTCAGAAATTCAAGCAACCAAAGAACACTTGATTTTATTTAAATTAAAATAACTTTTAATAATATTTTTTTTACTGAAAATTTTGAAATAAACAGCTGGGCTGTTACATCAAGCTAAGGACCTAAAACAAGCGCTTCTCAGGAGGCAACCTGAGCTGTTTATTCTTTCTATTTATTTTAGTTTTCCTCTTTTACTTTATCTTTTGTCGGTTTATCCTTTCCCTTTTATTTTTCCATTTCAGGTACATGCAAGCATCCCAGCATGGCAGAAACTCTTGGGGTGATGTGATATTGTTTTGTTAACCTTTTGCACCCGGTGAGCTGTTTCTGACCACTAAATGTTTCTTTTTGAGCTAATGTTCGATTCAAGCTTGGGGGAAGTACCTGTTTTTGTATGGATGTGATACTCATGGGCACTAAAGTTGATGATGTGTAATTGATGATTTATGGCTAGTATCATTCTCATATTGGGTTATTGCTGATTACATGTGACTGCCCTGATCATTAATATGTGCTGGAATATCCTGCTGATTGAATACTTGGTCTGAATTATGTGACTGTCTTGGTATAATCTATAATTATCACACTGAAAATTTGCTTAAGTGAACTGGTATTGATATCAATTCTTTGGATATCCAATTGGCTTACTCTGGAAATACATTGAAATCTTAATGGCTTAGAAATCTTGTGATCCTATAGTTTTTTGATTCATTGCAAGTTACACATGTATCTTTACCTTTTGCGAACTGTGTTGATTCTAGTTATCACTTCTAGAATAACAATATCCTAGGATTCATGCTTGGGCATAGTATTTTATTTTAGACGTTGATGCTTTTGCTTGAATGAAAAGTTTGTGAAAGTGGTAGTCTTATCTTGAGCCAATAACATGGTTGAATTATCTAGATCTTATGGATAATGAAAACCAGTTAATGATGCTATAAAAAAAGGGAAAAGAAAAGAAAGAAAAAAATCTTTATTTCTGTTTTGGGTTGCAAAGTGTGAGTTGAATAAGTGACTTTGTCACATTGAAAAAAAAGAAGTGTTGAATAAGTGGCAGTTCTGCCCAATTGAAGTTTGAATGTCTGAATAAGTGGCAAGCATGCCCAAGAGTTGGAATAAGTGGCACTTGTGCCCATGGTGTGTTTGAAACCTGTTAAAAATCAGCAAAAGTAAAGTATCATGGCTCAAGTGTGGGCTTTTTCATAAACTTCATCCAACATTAGTCTCTTCATCTAGAATGGTAAATGCCTAAGTATGATTTTAGGATATGCTTATTGTGCGAATTGTGCGAAGGATGCAGCGGGAAAGAAAAGATAGTAGCAATGGGCCGACATATGTGCGAAGGACAGAGGTCAGGCATTGCAAAATATGCCTGAGCATCGTTAATTTCATGATTAAATTAACATGAATTAACGTGGTAAATTCGGAGCATATAAAATTCTCAAAAAAAAATACACAATTAGTAAAATTGTGTCAGGAGGCTTCACAAAAAATTCGTAATTTTTGAAGCTCGTTTGCTATATGTAACAACTCCTACAAATATCAAAATCGTATGAATTTTCGAACAACATTCACAACAGATAAAATTACCAAAAAATTAATAGTCAAGTAAGTTATGTCGAAAGGCTGAACATAAAATTTTGTAATTTTCTAAGCTCATTTGCTATACTCAAAAATTTAAACAAATAATATACAAAAAGGCAGGTGATTAAGCCGGCATAATCACCTGCCATCTAGCCATGGGACGGTAGGCAATGCTGGGGCTGAGCTGGGGCGGTAGGCTGGCCTGCTAGGGCAGCAGGCTACCTACCGTCCGGTAACAGGGCGGAAGATAGCCTGTCGTCTGGTGACTGGACGACAGAGGCCTACACATCAACCCCCGCGTTGCCGCCCGGCTATCGATGGTAAAAACAGCATTTTTATCAATGTGATAGATATATGACTATTTTTATAAGTACCATTGTAAATAGTGCTAAATACATCAAAAACTCTTTTCTAGATCACATCTTGTATAAATGATTGTGCTTAGAGAAATACGCATATGTACGCGTGCATTTAACCATGAGCCGCTGACAGGTGAGCCCGGGGGCACACTATGCGAAAGAAATGCAATGTTACTGCTCCGTCCGTGCTATAGCCCAAGTAAGTAGTAGTCAGTAAAAAAATCCAACAATGTACTAATTTATAGACTGTACCTACTACCTGGAGTCACAGGAGGATTCCTTAAGCCACACCGCAAGAAACGAGCCTGTGGCGAGACGTGGTTTTCTCTTTTATCCCTGATATGTTTCTGTACTTTATATAATATATTATTTGGTTTAGTTGACTTTATTGTAAACTTGAGTCGATGTGATCTATTTAAACTCTAATATTATAATATTATTATATGGCACGGTTTACATCCTGCATAAAATATAGTGATACATCTATAAGTACTATGTACTGATTAAAAAATAGTACAATAGTATTTATAAAGGACTCTGGGTTGATTAAATCTAAATCCGAAGGTGGGCCTATGTTTCGTGAGGGCTTCACCGTTGATTGGGGTGGGGCGCTCCGTGGCAGTTGATAGAGAACAAGAGAGATTGTGCACACAGAAAGGTGATGGAGAAGGTTGAACTGATAAGGTCAATCAGATGGATGTAACAGCATGTAGAGGTTCGAGCTGACATTTGAGTTGCTATCCCTTCAGTTTGGGCTTGGCTAGCAATGGTATGACGTATGCTAGTACTCTACGGTTAATTATGCACAAATGAAAAACGTTTGAAGTAAATATGCTTGTTTGAGTGCAAGTTGGATTTCAAGCATTTTTAGTTGAAAGGTGTAGACTGAGTTAAAAAGTTTGGGATTTTTTTTCGTTGAAGGTGTAAATTTGAGTTGAGGAATGAAATGCAATTAAAAATCTGAAAGTTTATCAACTCATTTGGATTTAATCCTCACAGTGGAATTCTGCAATTAATATAGGAATTTGCATTTAAGTGATGGGTTGACATCATTTTAATTTGTTCTACTGAGATTGGTTGCAAAAGTTGTAGGATATTCGTATTCAATCGAATTAAGAATATATTTGATTCTAATATATATTTATTATGACATTTGATTCGTATTTGTATTTGAGAATATTCGAATCCATATTTATATTTATTTTTAAAATATAAATTCGTACTCATATTTAATATTATTCGATTCATATTCGATTAATTTCCATCATTTGCCCTTCTCTGCTCGTGCTCCTCTGCTCATGTCTTACTTTTCATAGGTCCAACTCCTCATTGGCTACTCTCCTAGTCCTTGGGTGTGATGAATGTTGAATTGCTGGAGACAATGTTTGTGTTGGTTCCAGATGCGGGCTTCTCAATGGTGGCTGTGTAATTCTTCACGTCCCACTCTGTTGGAGGAAAATTGTGCAGGACCCGGATCCTTCGCCATCACGTCGGACCTCTATACTGCACAAGACACCTGGCAAATGCAATTTTAAAGTACCCGAAAAAATTCTTCAAGCTACACAAGCTGGCTCCAACCGAAGAGCTGCATAAGGTACGTAACGAGATGTGTCCTGACGATCTCGAGCGGTACATCCTGAGGCACACACTAAAATTTTTCAGCCAAGTATGGGGGGACGCTACGAGCACCCTCCGAACGGTACGGTAACACTGACAAATGTGCAGTCGAGGGTGCAGGCGAGAGGAGACAGCACAGACATAACAACATTATTGCGTACGAGGGAGCGCGCAAGGGCGACGACATGGACAAAGTGATAATTGTGCAAAGGACGCAGCGAGAAAGAAAAGATAGCAGGAACGAGCCAACATATGTGCGAATGACAGAGGTCAGGCACGGCAAAACATGTTTGAGCATCGTTAATTTCACGATTAAATTAACATGAATTAACGTGCTAAATTCGGAGCATATAAAATTCTTAAAAAATTACACAATTAATATAACTGTGTGAGGAGGCTTCACATAAAATTCGTAATTTTTTGGGCTCGTTTGCTATATGTAACAACTCCTACAAATATCAAAATCGTATGAATTTTTGAGCAATATTTACATGGATAAAATTACCAAAAAAATTACATAGCCAAGTACGTTATGTCGAAAGGTTGAACATAAAATGTTGTAATTTTCTGAGGTCATTTGTTATATTCAAGAATTTAAACAAATAATATATAAAAAGGTAGGTGATTAAGCCGGCTTAATTACCTGCCGTCTAGCCATGGGACGGCAGGCAATGCTGGGGCTGAGGTGGGGCGATAGACTGGCCTGCTAGGGCGGCAGGCTACCTACCGTCCGGTGACAGGACGACAGACAGCCTGCCGTTCGGTGACCCGACGGCAGCGGCCTACGTGTCAGTCTCCCGTGTTGCCGCCTGGCTATGGACGGTCAAAATGACATTTTTATCAATGCGATAGACATACGACTATTTTTATAAATACCATTGTAAATAGTGCTAAATACATCAAAAACTCTTTTCTAGATCACATCTTGTACACATGATTGTGCTTAGAGAAATACGGATCTGTACGCGTGCATTTAACCATGAGCAGAGCAGCTGACAGGTGAGCTCGGGGGCGCATCGAGCAAGAGAAATGCAACGTTACTGCTTCGTGCACAGGCTGCTACAGCCCAAGTAAGTAGTACTCAGTAAAAAAATCCAACAATTTACTAATTTACAGACGGTATATAGGAGTCAGAGGAGGATTCTACAAGCCACACCGCAAGTAACGAGGCTGTGGCGAGACGTGATTTCCTCTTTTATCCCTGCTATGTTTCTGTATTTTATATAATATATTATTTGATTCAGTTGGCTTTGTTATAAATTTGATTCAATGTGGTCTATTTAAATTCTGATATTGTAATATTATTACATGGTATGGTTTATATCCTATATAAAATATAGTGATATATCTATGAGTATTACATACTGATCTAAAAAATAGTACAAAAGTATTTATAAATGATTCTGAATTGATTAAACCTAGATCCGAAGGTGGGCCTATGATGCATGAGGGCCTCACGATAGGTTGGGGTGGGGCGCTCGGTGGCAGTTGATAGAACTAGACAATGAGAGAGATTGTGCACACAGAAAGGTGATGGAGAAGGTT